>JAPZVO010000062.1:0-121763 GCA_029962745.1 Echinometra lucunter
ATATATATATATATATACAGTTGGTGAATGCAATCCTTATAAACTAAAAGAGTGCTCGATGTCCGTGATGAGGCAGAGCATAACATTTTTTCTGATTTCTTAATATGCTTGGTTTAAAAGGTGAGAGCAAGGAACAATTGCATTGTAAATGATCACATGACAATCAATATTTATATACAGTTAGTATACTCAGGGAGGCGCATCTGGACTTTGGCTGGGGTGGGGGTGGAGGGAGGGGATTATCATTAGCAACAGCACAGTGATGACAGACATTTACAAGCGAGCAAAAATTTTGGCCCTTTCTTATTTTCACTGATTTTTTTTCCCGACGAAATTATCCTTCATTATTAATGCAAAATCCATTGTTTCTTTGTTGTTGTTGTTGTTCACTTCGAGACTTTTTTTTCAGTGCTGATATAAGCATAACCTTTAGCACCAAAGACACGTTGGCTTGAGATGTGGCCTAAATATTCCCACATTCTTTAAGGTTGGCTTTTAAATGTTGTTTTGCTAGATCGCCTTGAGAAACTCTTCATAATTTTAAGAGGTTTTAAAAGCAACGCTATTGCAATTTAAATTGGAATGATCAATTCATTATATTGATTTGTTTTCTTGATTGAAAATTATCGGGGGGGGGGGGGTGGTAGCAAACCGTGCCCTTGTCCCTACAATTTCAGAAATGAAAGAGACATAGTTTCATGCGAAAGCGCTTAAAAGGGTAATTATTATCATCGTCATCATCGTTGTTTTTTGTTTTTGTTTTTTTGCTATCATTTTTATTACAAAAGATGAGAGAGAGAGAGAGAGAGAGAGAGAGAGAGAGAGAGAGAGGGGGGGGGGGGTGGGGGGGGGGGTAACAGTGTAACTGGCAGTATGTATGTTGCTCTGTGCAGGTGTGGGATGTATACACTCTTATACACTTGTATAATTTATGGTATTTGAATTATTATACAGGTATGTTGTGATATTTAGTTAATGTCGAAAGCGAAACGAATCGAAATGACAAGCGATAAAGAAACCACAGAAATTTATAGAATGCTGCAGCTACTGGCAAGGAAAGCAAAACGGCGGAAAATAATTACCAAATAACTTTCGAAGCGTAAAGGGGTCGTCAAATCATACTGAAAGCGGTTAAACAACTTCAAGAAAGAATTAATAATTATTATTATTGTCATTATCATCACCATTACCATTATTATTATTATCATTATCATTATTACTATTGTTGTTACGATCATCATCATTATTATTGTTATCAGTATTACTGTCAGTAGAAGTAGTAGTAGTAGTAGTAGTAGTAGTAGTAGTAGTAGTAGTAGTAGTAGTAGTAGTAGTAGTGGAAGAAGAAGAAGAAGAAGAAGAAGAAGAAGAAGAAGAAGAAGAAGAGAGAGAGAGAGAGAGAAAAGGGAGAGGCTGTGTGTACGTGCATTGAGTGCGAGTGCATGTAAATTCCAACAACCTCCAAAATTTAGGGCATATTTACAATGATTTATGACAAGACACCGTCAACATGATCAATAATTGCTGTTTGAGAAGACTTGTTGAAATACTTAACATATCTAAATCATCATTAATATCTTTAATCTTTTCTTCCTCTCGTAAAATTATTAATGCCCTAACGCTTAATGATACATGTACCAGCATGAAAATATTAATAAGCATGTGTGGTAATCTGCCGAAAACATAAGTTTTTATTGTTTCATGCAGTTTTCAGTAATTTTGGAAAACCCCCTCATGAGAAGGCAAATAGAATAATTGGTAAAAGATGTGCTTTATATGGGAAATATGGCAAACCGAAGTTTCTAAAACTATTCGGGGATCGTTTAATTGGTCAATTCTTACATTTATAATTACAGTACATTATGATTATCAAGAAAAAAATCATTTAGAGGTCAAGGAAAATTAAGAGTAAAAAGAGATAGAGAGAGAGGAGGGAGAGAGGGAGAAAAAGAGATCTTATGCTGAAAATCCTCTTGATAAGGTCTATTTCTGCAATCGTGTAAGATATTTTCATACTATAATTTTTTAGGACAAAATGAATTTCATGTATGGCAAGGTTTCTGCCTTGGTTGCTTGTAATTGAGAAAATTTATATGCTACTATCTAACATAATTTTGTTTCTATTGCAATACAAGAGAAACGGGGAAACAAAACTGACTGTATACATTCATTAAAATTTCAAATTTCCTGAGACGGTGAATTGCAACCCCATACCTTACTACGTGCGCCCATTATCAGATTATCGATAAAATGGCAATCTGCTCGGTTACAAAGTCAAGAGTAGAGGTGCCGTATAGTCGAGTGGTTTAAGGCGCTTGACTGGAGACGCGAAGGTCCGTGTGCATGTGTGTGTGTTTTTTTAAATTTTTTTTTAAAGAAGACATTACTGATGGCGGAACAATATGGTCAAAATTTATTGATCAAGGTGTCAATTTATGCTACAATGTGAGTATCTGTGACTGAAATTATGTGTACAGATTGCAATGGTATTCATTCTTGCATATGGGTTTCCTTGTTATCGACTCACTGTATAATGAAAGCCTTTGTCATAAGTGCCAAGCAGGGAATCGAATCCACGACCTTTGCATCCTCAGTCAAAATCTACTTGCCAACAGCACCAGTGAAGTGTTTATGTACTCGACATTTAAACCAGTCTAAGGAACCAAACAGATCTGCTGGGATCTTGATTCTAACTGGTTATCGAACTAATTTCATATCATGCAATCAAGCTATACTTGAAATAAAACAAGAATAAAACGTCAGCAAAAAGTTCAAACCATTTGATGGTCTATATAGTTTTTAAAAATGGCTTAACTCGTATAAAGAGATTGATCTCTATAGTCACGTTGAATGGCTGGGCTATAAACGATTAGATTCTACATGTTATTTGCATAGTCCTACAATCAGTATTGCTTTTATCAGTTCCTAGTAAATTATGAGCAAACATGACAATTTTACATTTTAAACGATAACGAGAAAGCAAGCATGACACTGTTTAATTCACGAACGTGACATACCGGTGATACTGCATATGTTTGTGATTGTCTTAACACTGCTTATGAACAGAGTGCCATAATCCTTGCGTCAAGTTTTTGACGCAAGGATATTGCACTAATTTTTAATCTCATTTTCTCCCCTTTTATATCTTATGCAACTCAGAATAGGAGTTTCTAGACAGAAATGCCAGTTATCTTTACTGAAGGTACATCAGTCGTTATTTATTATTATTATTTTTTTTAGCATTGTTTAATTTCTGTAAAGCGCCTTGTTAGAATGCTCGCCGGGAGAGGATAATATGCATATAGTTCGGGCAAGCCTAGCTTTAATTCAATGACCGAGGTATACCCATATAGAGCGCTTAGAGATCTCGTAGATGTTTTAAGCGCTATATACACGTATAAGTCTATGATATTTCGTATATTATTGTCATTACAAGCCTGACCTCAAAAGTTCTGTTATTCTCAAGGTTCCCACTTAGCCGAGTTATGTTGGCGAGTTATGGCGAGTTTTTGCGGGTTGCATTAAAGAGGTAGTCGCAATAACTCGCGTAAAACTCTTCTTGTAACTCGGGATAACTCGCGACAACTCGGCACGGCTCGGCCTAACTCGTTGCAGCTCCGTGCTGCTCTCCCTGAAGTCGCGAGCAGTTCCAAAATTTTTGAACAGTTTGAAAATTTTTACTGACTCCTCGTAACTCAAGCTGAACTCGCTTAAACTCGCTTAAACTCGTAATATACTCGCATCACTCGTAAAAAGCTCGCACGGCACTCTTGATAACTCATAATAACTCGCCACCTTCAAGGATACGCGAGTGCTATTCGAGCTGCCAAGAGTCGAGTGCGAGCACGGCGATTGTGCCGCGAGTCATGCTGAGTTGCCCATGAGATTAGCGTGACTTTAGATCGAGTACGGTGAGCTTCCATCGATCTATGCGAGTTTCGCATGGGCATGAGCAGAGTGCAGGGAGAGCATGGCGAGCGCACCATAATTTGTCCGCTGGTCTATGAAAAACGCAGTAATTTTCATATTTCTAGAAGTATTTTCAAATATATTTTTTTTAGAAAAGCATATTTTAAATTCAAACTTAAACGCATGTGCACATACAACCAACTATAGGCTATCGCCTCGGCTCACGGGTGTCGATCGGAGGGGGGGGGGGGGCACTGAGATAGGAGGAGCGGCCTGTAGAGCTTTCTGGGGGGGGGGACGCTTGAATAAATTCAATTCAATTCATTTCCATTTCCAATAAAAGCAATTAAAAATCAAACATAATCATAAGTCATTGTATAAATGACTTGAATTATAAAACAAAGAATATACACAGCGTAACTATGTTTGGGTTTCATTTTTTTAAAAGAAAAGGTCGTGTGGAATTCAAGGAGGGATCCCGTGAAAAGAGGGGCTTGTACTGTGAATCCCTCAGATAATTTCAAACACAGCTTATAATTTTAAAAACATATGAATAAAATTACATCTACAAAAGAAGAAAGGTATTGCTTTCTATTTTATATCAGTTTTGTTGTATATACAATAGCAAATTGTAGATTCGCAATTTAAAGATATTAAGTGCTACGACTATTATCTCACTTGCAAAAGCGAAAAGAATATAAGAAGAATGAAATATGTAAGAAAAGAAAATCAGAATATATAAACTGTACAAAAAGCATAAGAAAACGGAGGAAGAGGGTATAAGTATGGGAGTGGGCTTTAAAAGGATTATTGTGCTTAACATTTTTTCTATTCCATTTAACTTATCTTCACATGAAATGCTAATTTTTGGAAGGTCTCGTATAAAAAAAATTGATGTGCAATACAAAAATCCAAGATAGCCCTGAAAATCAAATTTTTGCCATAACTCTGCATCATCGGAGGTTTTTCTTATGTTGATGGGTAAGGTAATCTGTTTATACAACAAGAAGTACTGTCAAACCTTTCGAATTAACCCTATTTGCATCGGAGATGGGGGGGGGGGGGGGGGGGGTTCTAAGGCTCCGGCCTTAGACAATTTTCGCCGCGCACTTAGCTCCACTACATTATTTTCATACCGTGCCACTTTCTGACTTTTTCGTTTCAAGTCTTGTGCATTGTTTATACCAAGTTCATGAAAATCGGTTGTACCGTTTTAACCGAGTCATGTAATCTTTTTTGACCTCATGTCAACCCCAAACTTAGAATATCTGAGTTTTGTGTACAAAACGAATGGAAAACTGCATTTCCTTTCTCCTTTATCACCAGAAACTTTACTTTTAAGCTATTATTATCACCTATTCTAACCGAACAGTGGTCCACATAATACCCCGAAACAGCAAACTTAAAAAAAAATGATAAAAAAGATACACAAGATATTCATAAGTAAAATATAAGTATTGAAATTATTTTCTTTTTTTTCTCTCATATTTATGTCCATGTTTTGATCCAAGTTGTCCTGCGATACCTGTCTCAGAAATTTTGCACAGACCTGTATAATCGCGTCAAGAATACAAATCAATCATTATTTTATGTGAGCCCCCGCTTCCGCCGGCCATGTTCATGAAGTTATATTGCAAGCAAAGTTGGCAATGGGTCAAATCATGTCATGATGTACACATTGGTGCCTGGTATAATTGCTTCAGTCAGTCTGCAGGTAATTTGATTGGCTGAAAACACATGATGTGCAAAGAAGAGCTGAATATCAATTTTATTTAATGAGGTTCAAATTTCGGTGAATCCTCGATCGTTCCTTTTGTCACAAGCAGGAAAGTCTCGATGGATGCAATCAGGACGTAGAGACAATTTGAGCCCAAGAAATACTGTCTGCATAATTTTTGCCTTTCAGATTTTAAAACCAAACTTCAAATCACATCCCAAATTTTCCTGAGGGGTTTCCTGAAAAAATTCGGAGCACCTTCAAATCTGAAAAGTCGGTAAGTCTGTATCACATAAAAATGAAAGATTGATAAAGTAAAACAAGTTATGATAAGTGCAAAACATAATTGCAAGATATCTTCTATTTCGATTTTTAATATAGGATTTCCCGGCCAAATTCGCAAGGCATTCAAATTCGCCCTAATTGATTTTGTCATGTAAATTATCATTCAATTCTCCTGTTTCATTTTGCGATTTAACATTTTAATGGAAAGATTTCATAGATATATCATTCAATTTAAAAACTGCTTAATTGGCATTCATATTCGCCGACACTTGTCGAGGCGTCATTTCCAGCATTCAGATTAACACCGAGCATTCATATTCGAAATATGTTCATTCAAGTTGAGGGAAAGTAATGCATCACAAGTGTTCTAGTTTGTTTGTTAGTTTTGTTTGTTTGTTTGTTAGTCATATAAATATCTGAATTTAAAATCGTAAATAATGCGTTACGGCATAATTCTCACTGTTTTTACGAAACTATCAAAATTAATTGATTTTTGTTAACTGGGTTTATAAGATGACTAATGTTTCTTTCATGATAATTGCTGTAGTCTCATAAAAGGAGAGCTATTTATGAAACTTTTAAAAAACATAACGGTTCATTCCCTTTTGTTAACATTTTTATCATATATATTATTATATTGATATAATTATTACATATTATTATTATTATTATTATTATTATTATTATTATTATTATTATTATTATTATTATTATTATATCATCATCATCATCATCATCGTCATTATTACTAATACGACTACTATTACTATGATTATTCTTCTACTGCTTCTACTACTACTACTACTACTACTACTACCACCACCACTGACACTACTACTACTACTACTACTACTACTATTACTTGTTTATCATTATCACTATTACTGTTATTATTATTATTCTTCTTCCTATTATTACTGGTCATGCGTGGCCATGCGTTTTCAACTGGGCCTGTTTTGCGTTAGAAACGGTTTTTTGCATCATTTCACTCAAATGATCATTACTTTCAGACACTTCAACTTTCATGTATAACAGGATTCCAAGAATGCAGTAGAAATAAGATAGGGCGCACTTTTGTTGGAACCTGAAATACAAAATTTTATCATGGAACCTGAAATACAAAATAAAAAATCAAAAATACATTTTTGTGAAAACTGGATTGTTTTTTTGATTGTGAGAAAAAAGTTTGATGTAAAACTTACCCTACACAGCTGATTCTTGCATTTTTTTTTATTCTTCCCAGTAAGACCTTTCTACAAGCAGTATGTCCCAGAAACTAAGATGGGGCTATAAGTATCGATAATTAAAGAAATCTTTTTGCAATATGAAGAGTCATTTTAGATTATGAAACTATAACTATTCCTTTACCAGTTAGCATGGTTAATGAAGATCCCTTCTGATTCGGTCCAGTAGTCACAAAGAAATACGGATTTTTTAAACAGACGTCATAGGTCCTTCCCGTCCAAATTTTGGAAAGATGGAGAACACAACGCATAATGGACAATCCCACTATCCTTTTGAATGGTTTACAAAGGAAATATATGTTTTGTTTGATTTCCTGATTGTTATTGCAGTGGTGTATCATCATAGTTAATTATTCTTTCTGTAGTTCAATAGTCACAAAACATCAGGGAGTTTCGTAAAGCGCGTAATCGGTCCCTGGCATCATCAAAATGAAATTATCTTCTTCAGAGGAGACTTGTTTACAATTTCACTGAAATTTGTGCACATTATTTCAACAAAGATTGTTCCAGATTATGTTAAAACAAAACAAAAACAACAACAACAAACAAACAAAAAAAAACCTTCAAAGATCAAGACAAGGCACTTATGAAGTAGTCTCATAATGTTATATAATAATCTCCACGCTCAATTCATTTACAACAACATCGGCAAACAAAAACAACATCAAGAATGATGATAACTATGACAACAAATTAATTGTTGTAATCACATCCATAGCAACAAAAAAAAAAACGAAAAAAAGAAAAGAAAAGAAAAGAAAATAGTGATTTCCTTTGCAAACAATTCAAAAGGGAGTGTGATTTGTCTATAGTGATTTGGGGTCCCTTTGTTCAAACTTAGACGGTAGGGACTCATGACAAAAATCCTCATTTCTTTGTAACTGCTGGACCGAATCAGACGGAGTCTTCACTGACTGGTAGAGAAATAGTTATGACTTCATAATCTAAAATGACTTTTCATATAGCAAAATAATTTCTTTCATTATTGATATCTACATAGGCTCATCGTAATTTTTTTCGACAAACTGTACACACATCATGGAGTTCAATAAAATTCAAATATATTCTTGCACGAGCCTTTTCGTGAGTAATTTTCACGCTTAATTCATTTTCAACATCTTTTGGGGTATCGGCAATGACCCACATATCCTTATCACAGGTGTCTTAATTGAAGCAAATGGTGTATTATCACATTATCTGGTACAAAGAAAAACATCTGTGGAAAAAAAACAACAACTAATGTACAAAATACAAAGAAAATTGGAAATACTGCCGACTAGTGGCCAGGGATTCAGATACATATAGCCCCCAAAGGTACACTGAGTATACTGGTCAAAGTTTCAGAAAGAATCCTGACTATTCACTTGGTATTGAAGGCCTACCATGTCAAAGGCAAATTCCTTTCCACATATCACTTTGCTCCCACTAATTAGATTTGAGATCAAATTAGTAGATGATGTCTCAACATCACGCTAAGTCATTTAGTTTCAGATTATTTTTTATGTATCTTGACTCAAATATGACAATGTCTGCACACAGGGGCGGCGCTACAGGGGGGGGGGGAAGGGGGCGACCGCCCCTATGATTTTTCAAATGACCAAAGAAGAAAAAAAAAGGAAAAAAAAAGAAAAAAAAAGGAGAAAGAAGAAAGAACTATATGGGGGAAGAGAGGGTTGGTTTATATAACTATATAATACCCCTATTTTCCAATTCAAAACATAAATAAACTCACCTATGGGTCATCTTGCCCCCTGTCAAAATACCCTGGCGTCGCCCCTGTCTGCACAAATAAAAGATGTCTCAAAATCAGTTCGTTATCAGTTGCGCAATTTAGGTATTTAATTGTAAATATCTTAACTGCAGTGCCACGGGGAATATTACCCATGCTTCAATTTTTTTTTAAACGTGCACACGTTAGTATCAAAATGCCTATAGCATTTTCATTTATTTGATGTACGATAAAAGAGCAATGTAGATAAAATGCCTTGCTCAAGGGCATAAGTGCCTTACCGCGGGATCGAACCCCCGACCTTCGCGTCTCCAGTCAAGCGCCTTAGACCACTCGACCACGGCACCTCCACCTCAATTTAATCTCGTTTAGATTTTAGAAACGCCCTCTTGTTCAGTTTACCTCACAACCTTATCGCAAAATTACAAAAATTACAGAATGCAGCTGCTCGTGTATATAGTGACCCTCTCCAACAAGAACTGTCACATCACACCAGTTCTCAACTCACTTCCTTGCAATTGGTTACCCTTAGAGAAACGTATTGTTTTCAGGATTCTTTTGCTATTATTTCACTGTATACCTGTCTCTGCTCCGCAGTACATCACTGGCTTGATAAATTATTACTGCATTTCCCCAAGATTGCTATGTTCTCAAAACTCTGGTTTACTTGTTATTCCTAGGCTTAATACAGAGTGGGGGAGTGAGTTTTCGCTCACGCTGGGCCTTCAATTATTCAATATGGAATACTCTCCCTCAAGAGAGAAATAGCAGTTCCTTTGAAATGTTCAAAAATAATTTTGATAGTATCTGTTTCATTTGCCTACAATTATTGATTACCACTACCTTTTATGTCTTTACCCCGTGTGATTTCATCAATCGCATAAGTTGCGCCTTGAGCATATGATTCTCAAGTAGATTTGGCGCTTCACAAAATTTATATCTTATTATCATTATCATTATTATTAATACCATCATCATTATCATTATTGTTACTATCATCATCGTCATCATCATCGTCATCATCATCTCATCATCATTATCCTTATTAGTTTCATCATCAGCATTTTCTATTAAATAATGACGTCCATTGTGTATTTGCATAGGTATGACATAATTATGTAGGTGGGAAAACGGTTTATAGGGTTATGTTGTATGTTTTAGAAGAAATAACTGAATAATATGTTTGTTAATTGAAATCGAATTTGCAAAAAGCCCAACAGAAATGTTGCTACATATCTATTATCAAACAGATCATAGTCTCCTTTGATCCATATTCTTTCATATACCCTGCTTGGTCGAAAAATATGTAAAGGTCTGAATATCAGATTAACTGAGCTCTATGGGGATCGTGTCCTGTAGCTGCTGTATGACATACCGTATATACTGCACAGCCAGTAGGCACATGGGCTAGTCTTCTCACAAGACGCAATACATTCTAATAAAAGTGTCCATTAGGGTCTGTGCATGCGGACTACTTTTAAAATGCTTACGAGAGAGAGGGAGAGAGAGAGGGAGAGAGAGAGAGATAGAGAGAGAGAGAGAGAGAGAGAGGGGGGGGGGGGGGGAGATAGAGCGCTGAGGGGGAGTGTGCTTGAATGTGAACTGCGGATAGCCTATGTTGTGAGAGAGAGCAAAGTCATAGCGTGTAACTTATCTCATCTTTGTTTGCTGTTTTAGGAAACGTGCGAGAAAAGTTAATGATCTTGATGATGACTAAGTCGTTTTTTCTTATCCATAATCATTCTTTATCTCAAAACATTTACGCTTTTCACACATTGCCTTAATTCATAAATGATTAACGATAAGCCAAACATGAATTATTATCAATAATGAAAGTTCAAGAGGAGTATATCATAACAATTTATCTCTTCTTAAAGAGAAACAAGAATCAAGATGCATAAAAACGGACCGAACTTGTATGCATTTGATATCTCATTGCTCTCAACAGATAACTCTCTTGCGAGAAGACACAAACATGATAAATTATAGATAAAATTCGTTGTTGTACACTGGCGTAAGTGAACCATGGTGTGTGTATGTGTGTGTGTGTGTGGGTGTGTGTGTGTGTGTGGAGGGGGGCAAAGCACACTAGGCAATGATGATGCATGTATTTCAGCAGGAAAATCCAGATTCGAGTTTTCGTGAAGGAAGGGGGGCTGGGGATAGGTGATAGGGCGTTGAAAGTTACGTTCCTCTTCTCATCCCTGGCTTAACTTGTCACATGATTTTCATGCGAAATTGATTTCAAAATATATCATGTGATTGATAACATTAGTGGTCAATAACTGCATAGTCATTTTGACTTTTAAAAGAAATTATGGTCGTTGTTGCTTTTTGTGAGTAGTGAGATATAAAGCATTGTACACAGAACAATCTAAAAACAAACTTGTCAGATTTGACTAGATTACCGGATCACACAGGTACTCTTCTCTAGTCAAATGTGACTAGATTTTAGTCAAAATGACCACTGTTCTATGCAATTTAACGAAGAACGAACACTTTTCTAGTCAAAGTTGACACGACTGTAGTAAAATGACTAGAATCTTAGTCTAACTTATTTGACTAGAACACGGGATCCCACGGGCATTTACTCTTTTCTAATAAAGATAGATTCCAGTGAAAATGACCAGGGCCCCGTAACACAAAGCTTTGTATTACGGGGCCTTGGTCATTTTCACTGGATTGATCGTATAATAAATTTTTGCGATTGATTGCACATAGTGGTCAATGCAATCAATCGCAAAGATCAATCATACGATCAGACCAAACCAGAATTCTAGTAAAAGTAATCAAACTATTACCAAAATTTTAGTCAATTTCACTGGAATCAAGTCAAGTTAGTGTTGTTGCCTGCATGTATGCTTCGGTAGACTAGTCAACTTATTTTACTAGAATCTAGTCATTTTGACTATAAATGTGTCAGCACTAGGGTGTCAAATTTGACTAGCATTGTTTAGACTCTACTGCCGACAAACCTGTAAGTCAAACGGATTGTTAAGCCATGTTCAGGAGGTTGTATTATTGAATGTATTTTTAAATAAAATACTTCTTATGTTTTAGTGGCCACACGTCGACCATAATAATTCCGTATAAATACAAATCTTCATCACGTTTTCATTACATAGTTCAAACTGTTATATTTGTTCAATTGCCAATTATGGTAAAAAAAAAACTAGATTATTTTTAGAGTATTGCTGTTTCCAGCAGTAGTATCATCTACTTTGTTATGTTGTTTGTCCTTTTCTCTTATATCTAACGTGTGGAAATAAAGTCAAAAGCAAAGTGGATGTTTATTTTCTTACCTTCGACTTGTATAACAATGTTGATAATAAAATTGGAAAAGTAAAAAATCTCTATACTGTATATGACATGTGTCTAGCTATGTATATCCCTCCATCAATATATACTATATGCAGGAATACTATCTTTTAATAATAACAACAAAAACACTACATAATTTGTGGATTATTAGGAAGTGCTCATAACTGTCACGTCATGACGCTAATGGTGCTAACAACATTACATGCACGATAGACCCACCGGCGTAAATCAGTTACGAGGGGGGGGGGGGGTGATCTAAATATTTTGCTCACGAATACTTTTTTTGTTTTTCCATATTCTTCATTAGAAATTTCATTTAGAATAAATAATTTCATATAAATGTATATAATTCCGTATAATAGGAATCTTTATTTAGTTTTAATAACAATTTGATAAATTGATTATATATTAACAAATCAACGAGGAAAGAAGAAAAAATCACGTAGAACAAAATACATAATTTTTATTAAAGCTTTTTTCTCACCCACAATTATTCTTGATTTCAAAACATTTGCTTTTCACATAATGTCTTGATATAATTAACGATATGCCAAACATTATCAGTGATTGAAGTTCAAGAGGAGTATATCATAACAAGTTATCTCTTCTTAAAGAGAAACAGCAATCAAGAAGCACAAAAACAGACAAACTTGTGTGCATTTTATATCTAATAGCTCTCAACAGATAACTCTCTTGTGAGAAGACATGATAAAAAAAAAATAGTTGGTGTACAGTGACGTACATGTATATGAATCTTGGTGTGGGGAGGGGGGGGGGGAGGATGGGATGGGGCAAAGCATCCGAACCACTCTGCCAATCGTGGTCTATGTATTTTGGCAGCAAAATCTAGGTCCGAATTTTCGTGAAAGGGAGGGGGGGGGGGTAGGTTGTTGAAAGTCAAGATCCTTTTCCCATCCTTTCTTAACGTGTTAAGTGAGTTTCATGCGATATTAATTTCAAGAGTGTAGTGTCATTTTATAAAAGCAATGGTCGATGAATCCATAGTTATTTGGACCAGTTCATTTTGAATTATGGTATTTTAAATGCTCAGTGAAAATTAAAGTATTGTACACAGTACTGAAGAAAAATTATAAATCAAACGGATTGTTAAGCTGTGCGTGTGTTAGTTCATGAGGTTGTATTGCTAGATGTAATTTTTGATAAATTACATCTTCTGTTTTAAAGGCATAGGTCAACCATTATAGGATGATATGTGTTTAGCTATGTACACTTGTATCATGTTGAATGAAGGATTTCTGAGACATGAATAGGTTCAGTCTTGATATCCCTCCATCAGTATATACTATGTAGAAATACCATCTTCTTCTAATAATGATGATAATAATAAGAGTAATATATATTGATGGATTCTTGTATAATGCTCAAGTCCGTCAGGCCATGGCGCTTCAACATTACCTGCATCATGATATCTTTTTCTTTTTGAATCAGACCCCCTTTCAGTGCACCATATTTGGATGTTAAATTTTGATTTTATATATCATTATATGTCACAATCTATTTTCTTCTTCAAAATTATGTGTTGTCATTTTCTTTTGCTGAAAGCAACGAAGGTCTTTCTTAATTGTAATTAAGAAATTAGAAGCATATTAAGCTTATTTGATTGAGTGGTTTAATCTAGTATATGTCTGTATGTCAGCGAGGTTTGAGAAGAAAAAGAAGGGAGCAGCAAAAAATAAAATCCACGTTTACTGTGACATATGTGAGCAAGGATTAAGGAGAAGAAGGATGAGTCGGAGAAGAAGAAAGTTGAGAATAAGAAGGAAGAAATAATAATAAGTTGTCCCGGCCAATTTCGCACTTTTGTCATCATTGGCGTAAATCCGAGGGGGGGGGGGGGATGGGGGTGATATATCCCCCACACTTTTTCGAGAGGGGGAATGGTGTGTACAAACATTCCCCCCACATTTTAAGGAAAAATGATAATTTAATTAATCAGTGAATTTTTAAATAAAAATGTTATAAATGACGGTCATGTCGCAGAATTTTCATTTCAAACGCTTTTGAAAACCATATTTTTCGCTCGCTCCCCAAATAATGATGTTATATGTGTGTGTGTGTGGGGGGGGGGTGGTCTGCGCGGGTGAATGAGGGTGTGTGTGTGTGTGTGTGTGTGTGTATACTTAAGTGTGAGTTCATGGAAAAGTCGGCTAAAAAGGTGATCATTCCCCTACTCGTCATTCCATTTGACAAACCGTTCATTCAATTCAGCAACAAAAACAAAAATAAAAAAAAGGCAAACCAAACAAACAAATAAACAAGCAAAAAAAAAAACCAAACAAATAAACAAGCAAGTTTACTTCTTTTTGTCTATCATTTGAAAGTGATTTTAAGTCAATCTATTTAGCTTTTAGAGCGATGAATTTGGCTTTTGTATCATTCAAATTAGTACGTACGTAGGAATCATTCAAATTCATCCGCAAATGCCGAAAAAGGACCCTTCCAGCGATATTTGACTGCCCATTCGCGAATGGGCAGTCAAATTCGTAATATTTTTTTGTTTATATCAACTTATAGTCAAACTATATTTTGATTAGAATTCCCCTTGAAGGAGGCCGATTTCGGATTTCATTTCTGCTTTGAGTTCATGATGTAGTTAGTAGACACGTTTCTTTAGGCTATGACTAACAAAGGATTGACTGCATTCTACACATGTCCCCAAGTCAAAGATCTATAACTATACATGTACAACTCTTGCGTAACTTGGGGAAGTGTGTAGAATTAATGTGACAATCTCTCCGAGGAACATTTGGATAGTTTTTTTTTCTTATTGTACTTTGAAAACCATTATTACATATTCAAATCTCGTGCATGAAATATCACTATTTTCAGTCATGTCAGTTGTCTTCTAACATGTCTAGTCTAAGCTTTATTATGTAATCATTATGTAGAAATAAACTAATTCCATTATAAGGCCTTCATCTCGGCCTGCTTTAATTCTGCTTCATGCAAGAAAAGAAAAATAATCAGGTCTTTAGCATGTTTAGTCTTGGTAGTCACCAAACGATGGCATTAGCAAGTGAACCATCAAAGAAAAGAAAAGAAAAGAAAGAAAGAAAGAAAGAAAGAAAGAAAAATCAGACATTTACAGGGCCGTACCCAGGAATTTTTTCCTGGGGGGGGGGAGGGGGGCAAGACGCATAAAAATTTTCGAAGAAGCGAGAAAGCGAGAAAGCGAAGCGACTGAGCTGGTCACAAGGGCGCTTTTGCATTTTTAAAAGTGAAATTGAGGGATTTTGTGCACACTTTTCTTGGATTTTGCGAAAGTTTTCAATTAGAAAATGTAAGTTTTCAAAGTTTCGGGGGGGGGGGGGGGGGGGGAGGGGGCAACTGCCCCCTCCCCCCCCCCCCCCCTGCGTACGGCCATGAACATTTAGGCTCTGTTTTGAAAGGCAGATATCATGTCACACATGAAATTGCTAAATTGAACGTACAACCCGCTATTAAAATTGGATGCTCCAAAATGAATTAGAATGCACGAATGTGCTTGTTGCGTGATCACATGACCATGCGATGTTAAATGAATGTAGGCTCTGTGAGTATTGTGAATTTGGATGATAAGAAAAACATAAATTTGAATGCTCCCATGATGATTTTGAAAGCTCAAATCATGAATTCGAACTGCCGTACTGCAGGGCTGGGCAAAAATCGTTAATTGAATGCTCGTATGAATTACACTGACAAAGTTGCGAATTTGGCCTGAAAAACCAATAATAATAATACTGATAATAAGGTAAAAGAGAGACACTGCAGAAGGGTAGTTTTGTCGGTTTAACGCTAACTACAATGGCACGGATTTGGGATCGAAGGATGACGACAAGAAGTATAAAGAGGGAGTGAGAGAGAAAGATAGTGAAAGTTAGAGAAAGAGAGAAAGTGAGAGAGAGAGAGAGAGAGAGAGAAAGAGAGAGGGGGGGGGGGGCCAAGGAGGACGTGTACGTGCTACGTGCGATTGTGGGTGTGCTTTTCCAATAAGCTACACTCTAAAGAATATTGGGTAAAAATGTGCCATGAGGGTAATTATGTGTCCAACCAACTTTGGTCATTTCTTTGGACATTTCTTTTTATCCAATTTGATGGAAATTTTGCTCATTCTAAAGTAATTATTCTTCATTTGTATCGTAACTGGACAAAATGCTTCCCACGTTGGGTAAAAATAATGCCAGAAGTTGGTTGGCCACATAATTACCCTCGTGCTGGGAAAAATTTTACCCAACATTTTTTAGACTGCACACTTTAAAAATATTGGGTAAAATTGTGCCATGAGGGTAATTATGTGTCCAACCAGCATTGGGCATTTCTTTTTATCCAATTTGATGGGAATGTTGCCCTTTCTAAAGAAATCATTATTCATTTGTATACTAACTGGACAATATGCTTCCCATATTGGGTAAAATATTGCTCAAAGTTGGTTGGACATATTACCCTCGTGCGGGTTAAGATTTTACCCAATATTTTTTACAGTGTATATTTTACGAAAAAGTAAATTCACGGCGTGTAACTTATCAAAATGACATCAAGCAGTAAACATTTTCAAAGACTTGCGAAAATACTCAACGATGTCTGAATCATCATCTTTTGATATCTTTAATATTTAATTATCTCATAACGCGTACATGTTTTCACGCCGTGCCCCAACGATCAAGGATCAACTTATTTGAGTGTCAGCAGTGGCGTAGACAGGTTCTTACACCTGGGGGGGGGGGGGATGATTTGCCGTTCACGAGAAATCGAGGATCAATTTCGTATACAGATACACACACACCCTCACGCACACGCATACAAACACACACATACACATACACCCTAATGCACAGCACCGACATAAATCCACTTTGAGGAGTGGGGGAGGGGATGATCGACTTTTTTTGCCGATTTTTTTTTTCTGTTGAACTCACACTTAAGTGTAAACACACGCCCTCACCCACCTGCACAGACCCCCTTACACACATAATAATTTTTATCTTGCGAGCGAGCGAGCAAAAACTTACCACTTTTCTGGGTTTCAATCGCATTTTCAAATAGAAATTATATAATATGATGAGCGAGCGAAGCGAGCGAGCCAAAAATAACCATTCTTCTGGTTTTCCATCGCATTTTCAAACAAAAATTCTAAAATATGATGAGCGAGCGAAGAGAGCGAGACAAAAATAAGCGCTTTTCTGGTTTTAAATCGCATTTTCAAGTAGAAATTCTAACATATGATGGTTGTTTATGACAGATTATTAATTTTTTTTTATTAACGATTAAATCAAATATCATTTCTTCCTTAAAAAGTGGGGGGGGGGGGGGATATTTGTACATGCCATCCCCCTCTCAAAAAGGGGGGGGGGGGATATATCCCCCATCCCCCCAGGATTTACGCCAATAATGCACAGACATAAATAGAAGATATACGCATCGTGACAAACGAATATAGAATATGGACTGACACTCATTATTGCATATTTGCATCATGCTATTTATCTTTTTTAAATTTTGTTGTTACACCACTTCAGAAAAACTGTGACAGCGCCGAAATTACCAAAAAGTAATATAAATAACTACATAAATCAGAATAATGATCTATATAGTTATGATAGTAATCGTCGTTTTAGTAACATTAACGATGATGATGTTGATGATGATAACTATTATCATCATAGGCATGATTATAATAATAATACATTACTAATTATTATTATTTTCAGTATTATTATTATCATTATAATTATTGTTATTGTTGTTGTTATAATGATAATAATTATTATCATTATTGCTGTTCCTATCATTTCTAAACATGTTAATTCAGTTTAATTGTAAACAAACATCCTTCCCTAAAACCTGGGGGATGATTGTACATGTCATCCCCCCATCTTGTGAGGTGGGGGGATGCATACCCCTCATCCCCCCCCCCCCCCCCGGTGTCTACTCCCCTGAGTGTCAGTGACCAAAAACCAAGAGGAGTAGGCCTTATTAGATCGTCAAAAGTGACACTCTATAAGCAAACATGCTAAAAAAAAGGAAAATCTTTCAGTTTTCATGTTGAGAAAACTGATCTTTGCTACTGTGTAATATTTGACGGCGAGAGTAAATTCGGCGATTGCCTTGTGCAAGTTGTGTGATAATTTTCTTTTAGAACGCGCTGTGCAACGTCAGCCTTATCTGCATTAAAAATGATATCATTTGTAGAGAGAACAAACTGGTTTCAGACCCAGACATTCAACCACATCTACACTAATAAAGGTTATAAACGATTGTTTAAATGCTATGGACATGATGGATGACTGAAAATACCTGAAAAAAAGGGTTCGACACTGTTGACCTATCAAATCCTGACGAAGAAAATAGATAATGCCGGTGTAGTAAACATTTTCAGTAATTGGTTTTCAGTTAATAAAAGAAAGAACATGTAGAACGCTTTCATCTGCCAAAGCAATATCACGCGGGGTCCCGCAGGAATTACTTATAGGGCCCCTGCTATTTATTATATACATCAAAGTAGCCTGAAGTTATATGCTGATGACACAGTACGTAAAATAGAATCAACTTTGAATAGTGATCTACATCTCCTACATCGCCGGATGAATGGAAGCAGAACGAGACATTTGAATTTGTCACATGACAAATTAGGTGGTCTGTCGGCATCTTTTAGGTTTCGACGTGGATTGTGATAAATTCGTTGGTAAGACTTTTGATAACATTTTAACGTCTCGATAGGAGACTAACGTCATAGAAATTGGATGATTTGATATATCGCAAAATACTTAAAAGGTGAATCAAAGCTTTAATTCACCTTAACTAATCAGATTTTCTATAGGGTTGTACATAAACTACTGTGCACTGCAATGCAATTGTCATAACGGGCGAAAATCAGCAGTTTGTTTCATTGACTGTGACTGTATATGTAATTATATAGTTAAAGAGGATAGTAATATAACATGTAAAAAGAAAGCAAAAGGAAAAAAAAATGCCCCCTTCCCTCCAGGACTCGAACAAGGGACCTTGAGAATATGAAGCAAGTGCATTGAAAGTATACCTGCATAACAGCTCATAGAGATAACCGTAGATTCAAAACGGAATTCTGATTTTAGGTTTTCCAGTCAAAATTTCGACATGTTATCGACATTTCTTTAGACAACATATGAATGCATAAGATAGAGAATTTTCTCAGCTGCAACATACTTAAAGATGGGCGAAAATCAAGCAGAAATTACGGAGATGTTGATCAAAAAAGACGAGAATGTAGAATCAAGAAATACATAAAGATTGTGTCCCATAGAGAATACACGTAAAATGAGAAAAATTGATATTGTACCTTTAATCGTGAATTTAGACCATGATAACGTCATCAAAATGAGTAACAATGAATAAAATATTTGTAGAAAATTGTCTCAGCTACAACATATCGAAATCTCGGCGAAAATTGATGAAAAATAAGCGAGATAGTCTCGGTTAAAGGCAAAAAATATAACGGCAAAAATTAAAAATCAAAATTTTGAGTTCACATAAGAATAGGATGCCCTCATGATATCGATAAGATAAATTTTTGTCATGGATTCACATCTACAACTCATAACCTTTCAGAATATGTAAAAAAAAAAAATGGGGGTATCCATGCATTTTGAGAAGCTATGGCGGATTTTGAAGGGGCCTGTTTTTGCGTGTTTTTACATCATTTTCAACATTGACGCCCGCACGAATTTTGAACTTTGACGCGCGCGTGCGACCTTATGGTTAGTCAAAATCAGTTCTAAATTGATGGAAATTGTTAAGAAAAGTATCAGGAATGCAAATCAAGTGAAAAAACGGCGTTTTAACGTTATTTGGGATGTGCGCGCGCTTATGACGCGCATCCGGACGCGGACGCGCGCAAATTTTTGAAGTGCTTAAAATGGCCTGAAACGTGTGCAAAATGAATTTGAAGCGATTCTGACCATTTTTAATTTTTGCGCGCGCGCTGACGCGCGGACGTACGCGTACGCGCGCGCCTAAAAAGATGGAATTGTTTGGACTGATATGAAAATTCATCATGCCAAACATTAATGAGAAATGACCATCCGTTACGAAGATATGACCCTAAGTTGATTTTCACAAAATGGCGCCTAGATGACGTCACGATGACTCTTTGAACATGAACATATATGGAACAGCGAGATCTAATTATGACTAATAAATGACCAAAATTTCATGCAATTTGAACCAGTAGATTCTGAGATTTCGAGTGCACAAAAAAGTGTCTAGAATAAAGAAAAATAAATAAATAAAGAAAATTCTGACGAAATTAAGAGGTGATCTGTCAAAGATGACAGACCACCTAATAAGAGTAAATTATGAAAACAACAACAACAAAAAACAGTACGCATGTTGAATGGCTGCCGATATATGTTGTCAAACACAAGAATTTAAATTTAAAGGGAATTGGCTAACTTTGTGAATAGCTGATTTAAAAAATTCTCAAACTAAGATGAAACATGTCTATGAGCACTTGTATTTGTACTCAAAAACCCTAAAACCAGCCATAATTTCGAATGAAAAAGTGTAAGTTAGACGCAAACGGCGATTTTATTATCCTTCGTCTCACGAGACAATCACTTAGAGGACCACTTTGCTTGAATTTGAAAATGCCGTTATGTGCTTCCCTCCGCGTGATTCGCCAATACACACAGTACGGTAAGGTGAGACATACGCGCATGAGCACTCCTTATGTCTATTCTGTGCAACCGACCCTCGTATAGTATTCAAACATTGGTTCACATTTTTTATATTTAAAAATGCTTCCTGTGGATATTATACTTTGAAACTTTCAAACTGGTATTTTTATACTGTAACCCTTATGTTTATCCCATTTTCAAGTAACAAAACAAGATTTTCTACAATCATAACAATGTTAGCCAATGCCTTTAAAAAGTTGATGAAGTTGATAACGTCAAATACATTCGTTTGTGATGAGCAACTAAAATGGTACATTCACATTTAAGATGGTGAAAACAATAAAGAAACTGGTAAACTCTGCCTGCAAATACTTAACGGGAAGATAAAAAGTTGCAAAACCGCGCTGGACGTTTAGTCGGGCATATCATTCGTGACTGTCGTGTCTCAAATGCAGAAATAAATAATGCTCTTAACTGGTAAACGTTTCAAGACAGGAGAAACCAGCAATTACTGATGTATATTATGTTCAAATCAGTGAATGACATGACCCGTGTTTACATTTCAGATACTTTTACTTCATCCATACATGCATATAACTTACGGCAAGGCACAAGGCTCTATAAGCCTAAACCTCACACTGAATTTTTGAAAATAGCTTTTAAGTATAGAGGAGCTAGAACATCATTCATTTTTTAACGCGTGAGGCATAGCATATAAAAAAGGAAATTGTGAATTATTATGGGATGTGTTTCCTTTTCCAAGATAATTACAGTTATTACCTTAAAAACTAACTCAAAATTGCAATTTGTGCGTGTAAATGAAATTTTTGTACCACCACTTTCCATTGTTTTAATTCAATCATGCGTGAAATATGAGTCATAAGTTAAATCAAAGAAGAGAAACAGAACTTTTTATACATGTTTATCTCATCAAGGAAATCATTTATTGTGATAGAGAATTTCTGCCATGAAATCCGGTTTCCCTTTTTTTTTCTTGGACACACTGTATATAGGGCCTACATACATTGTACATGTACTTCTTAAATGAAGGGAAAATAAATACTGCTGCGACTACACTATGCCTTTCGGGAATTTATAGGGTCTATAAATTACTGAAACGAAATGTGTAATGCGACGATGTGACGTGAACGGGATCACCCGATAGTTCAAAGTAAGCCGACACGACAAGATCAGTGGTCATATTGGTCGCTCACTTTCGAAGTTTGTCTGATCAATTTCATCATTTGCATCCCATTTTCGACAAAGTCAAATCAATTTCCTCGCCTCCGGGTGCCAACGCACGATTGTGTCAATCCGTCGCCGGTCTTACGAACCGGCGAATACACTCGCCAAAAAGTTAAGTTAAGAGAAAAACGCGTTCAATGTTGTTTTTTTTTTTAAATTGTTGGAGCAGTGAATTCATATCCTTATAAACGTTGTTTTCCAGCAATTTTGCTGGGGGGGGGGGGGGGGGGGGGTGTAATCGATTTCTGCCCCCCATGGTCCCCTCTCACAAGAATAAAGAGAACATTTTGGATCATTAAATTGCACTACAACCATGTAAAATAAGCATTATCAGTTCTCTAAAATGGAAACTTTCAGCATTCAAAAATCAAAACTTTCCTACTCGGTCGCTACGCTCTCTCGTATATTAATCAGATGTAATTTTTCTGAGTATTTAGAAATTCTGTCTATCATCTATGAAAAAAGGGGCAGATGCTTCCTTCATTCGGGGGGGGGGGAAGGTTATTTTTGCCTCCCCTGACAATACAATTTGCGGTATTGCGATCAGCTTTCTAGTCGTGTAAAAGAGCAGGCTAATAATTCTAAGACCTTAAATCCCGTGGCGGCAAAAAGGGGGCATATTTTCTCCCTATCAAGGGAGGGCTGGGACAAATCATCTTTCCTTCCTCTTAACCCATAACACCATAATTTCGAGTAAATTGTATATTCATGATAATATAGCTTTCTAGTGTTGAGAAAAGCACGAAACAATCTGAAGTTCCTTGCTTGCAAAAAATCTATTTTGCCCCCTCAGTAGGTCTCCCTTGAAAGACAAAAATAATTCATTTTGATGTAAAATAATGTATAATGAGATTTCCTTTGCTCTAAAATACGTGGCCTCCACATAACATTCCTTTTTCTCGGTTGCTACGCTTCCTCGTAGATGAGAGAAAACGCTTCTTAAAGACTTTAAATTGTGACGGGCAGGGGCTTTTCTCTGGCAAAAGAGGGGGCATTTCAATAAAATACCATGGGGCATGGGTTTTCTTCAGCAAAGGATAAAAGGCAATGATCGTTTTGTTCCCGCCCCTGTGGAGGCCATGTTTTTTATGTGTTCCAGAAGGCAAATATTTAATCAGTACAAGGTCCTATCTCCCCCCCCCCTCCCCCGCCCGAGTATCCTCATGTAGGCTATTGGCATGAGGGCACCCGTATTTTCTCATTAACTGGGCAGTACCGGAATATGAAATTTATTTACATTGTCACCACCAAAATTATAAGAATTTGCGCGCTCGCTTCGCTCGCGTGGACAAAGTTGTGAAACGGAGAGTTGCTTTTCGAGCAAAAGGCGTCGACCCCATCGCGAAAATGTGTCCATACGCCATTCATAAACCAACCATTGCCATGCCCGGTCTTTAACCTCTCACCACCTCATCTGAAAATTTTGACTAAAGATTCATGAAAAACTATGTGTATATGTGCAAAGGACAAGGATTTCATTTACTTTTACATCATGTTTTATACTATGAATTTTTCAATGAAAGGGAGACGTACATGATCTTTTTGTCCTTTATATGGTTTGAATCTAGTGTCTTGTCTTGAAAAAATAAAACTTATCAAAAGCCTCTTTATTTGTAATTCTTATTGAATAAATTAGAAGGTATTAAACATGGACAAATTATGTATTCAGGCTATCGTAAATACTCTTTTGAGAGTATATTTATGTGCACTATTCGAACGATTTGAAACTCTTTTAAAATAATTGATTACACAAAGACGAATTTGATCATCACCTTCTGCAGAGGATCGTCAGGTGAGACGAATGAAAAGTGACGAATAGGACTGAACATTTGTTAAAATTGATTGATCATTTACAAAATTGGATGACAAATGACGAAACTGACTTTGACATTTGCACATTTCGAGCTTCTTAGGACAAAACTGAATTGTACTTTGTTGAAATTTAAAAAAATAAGTGTTAAAATGGAAGAGAACTCCTACATTAAAGATAGCAATGAAAAGATAACCTTAAAATATTCACGTGACGAACTTGAATTAAATATATTGAATGTAATCGATATTTTGAAGAAATTTCCTACTATTGCACCACCATCACTACTACCACCACCACAACCAATTTCACCACCGCACCGCCACAATCACCACCATCACTACTACTACTGCTACTACTACTACTACTACTACTACAATAATTATTACTACTGCTAGGCCTACGACAAATTCTATTGCTACCACCGCCGCCACCGTATACCTTTATCATCACAAACACCACTATTGTCAAACTATTGTGCCTGCATTGCTGAAATTTACTTTGCTTGTATAGACTGAAAACCATGGTGGATTAAGGAGAAGTGTCGTGCCGGGAATCGAACCTACCGTGTATACGACGTTTGCATCTCCAGTTAAGTGTAACTTCTACACCACTCTCAAGAGGGAAAAATACAAAATACACAAAACACACAACCCCCTCCCCCCCCCCCACACACACAAACCTACCACAAAACGACTTCAAAGCATATTGCAAAATGAACAAAAGTGTATATAGGCCTACACATGTATTTTTGAAAAAAAATTACAAGATATAAAAACAAAGGCTGATAATCTTTTTACCGTAAACAATTCAATGGTTAACAAATACAGGGGGAAACACCAACCAATAATTGGTAAAGGCAAAGGTCGATTGGCAAAGGCTCAAGGCCTATCTAAATGACTTGGGTTTACTTTGTTTCTAACCAGCAATGAAGTGAACTCTGTAATCAGACGCAAGATACACCTGATATCAGATAAAAATGAAAATTAAAATCAGAGAAAAACATGTCCAAACAATGTGATGGACTATGGGGAGATAATGGAGCACGCAAATGAATTGATTTTTCATATGACCCCCCCCCCCCCCCCCCCAAAAAAAACTGTTTAGATTAAAAACGGTGTTTACATATCAATAACATACAATCGTAAATACTGTTCCTGGGGCCAGTTTCTGGAAACCAACGACAAGATTGTCATAACTCTGTCCGCCAACTATACCGTGTGTCTCAAAAAAAACGTAACACTTTTGAAATGGTTGCCAAATTGAGCATATATTATTTCATGAAAAAATGTCAATATGTATGGAAAGCTAAAGAACCACCCTTTCATATGAAATGAAAAAATTGAAAAAAAAATCATGCTTCGATGAACAGGGTTCACTTAAGTTAGAGGTATGAAAATGGGCCTGCGCAGGATTTTTCCTTCCAATTTCGGACAGGTATAGCATACAAAATAAATTTGATATGAGATATTCATGATCGATGGATTAAGAGTTAAAAGGATGTTTTGAATACCAGTCCTTTCTCTCTGTCATTTATCAATCCCCAAACACCACCCATGCCGGTACCCTTACTCAATCGGTACTTTGAAAGCCGTGATATTCAGTCAAGAAGAAAAGATAGCCATGTGGACTATGAACTGATTACTTTTGTCAGATCTTTCATTTTAAGATGAACAAAGCAGTTGTAAATAAGAAAAAAAATAAAAGAAACATGAACATCTTTAAAAAAAAAGATTTAACTTGTTTTTGTCATGTCTGCCCTAATGTGTGTGTGTGTGTGTGTGTGTGTACGCGCGCGTGGGTGTATGTGTACGTGCGTGTGTGTGTGTGTGGTTTGTGTGCGTGTGATAATTGGTTTGAGCAATTGCTTGATGGAATTAATGTTTCAGTGATTTATCGATTGATTTCATTGATCAAAATGAGTGACTGGTTAATAATTTGATTATTAATGGAAAAAAAATGATCCACCAAACTTTCAGAAGAAAAGTGATAAAAAAGGAAGGAGTAGGTGAGAGGATAGGAAGAAGGTTGTATGTGTGTGTGTGTGTGTGTGTGTGTGTGGGAGGGGGAGGACAGTGGGTTGCGTAATGTTAATTATGATTTGGAATATTTCAATTTAGCCAATTCTCATTCATCCTTAATCCCGTTCACATCTACCAGATCAATGATACAATAAGATGGGAGTGGAAGTGTGTGTGCGTGTGTGTGTGTGGGGGGGGGTGGGCGGTGGTGTTTCGGGATTGATAAATAACAGAGAAAAAGGAATGGTATTCAAGGTATTCAAAATATCCTGTTGATCCATCGATCATGAATATCTCATATCGACCTTATTTTGTAAGCTACAAGTAACTTACCTGTCCAAAATTGGAAGGAAAAATCCTGCGCAGGCACATTTTCATACCTCTAACTTAAGTGAACACTGTTCATCGAAGCATGATTTTTTTTCCAATTTTTCATATCATATGAAAGGTTGGTCCTTCAGCTTTCTATACATATCGACATTTCTTCATAAAATTACATATGCTCAATTTGGCAACCATTTCAAAAGTGTTACGTTTTTTTTGAGACACACGGTAGATGTCTCTGACTTCCTAAACCGTATCACGAAGAGCTTACCAACTATAGAAATCCCGTGATATAGTTACTATCGACGAGGATATGTGCCGACACATAGCCTTGGTGGCAACTACACATATATTTTCGTGAAAAGATTTTTAAACAAACTATAAATATTGGAATGAATTGTGGAATTCAAAGATTGGAAATAGTAGCAAGGAATTACAAGATAATTTTCAAATTAGGTAGATAATACCAAAGAAAAGCTTATAAAAATCTTATTAAAATTGAATACCTTAATGCTTGCTCAGTTGCAGTGAAAAGCATTTTAAACATGTTGAAAAATGTCTTGTTTATTACTAACGTATAGAGCGACTATCAATTTATCTTCAAAATGCTCATCTAGAGCAAATTTCAAGGCCTAAATTAGGAGCTTTAAATGAGTTCACATTTTGAAAATTACAGACATTTAAAGGGTCAGATTTTACTAGGCTCCTAAGCCACTTTTTAATGATTTCTTCAAGCCATGGAATTTTTTATAACTTCAAAATATTAAACAAATCTAATTTTGATCGGTACGTCAGGTTTGAACCCATTATACCGGAAAAAATAATACGTGACAGTCACTTTGAAAAGTGGGTACATCGGGCCACTGCATGGGGCCGAATTTTAAGTGGTCAAATAGCCTATATCGATTTAAAGTATTCCCCTAGAATTTTATGCCACATTGATCAGTTGATACTTTATCACAAAGTGCATCAAACTTGCACAAAGTCTAATACTCTGCCGCCTTACTTCATTGTGTGTTTTAAAGGTTTGAACATTTCAAAATTATTTCAACATAGGCCCATAGCTGCAATCGAACCGATGAATGTTTACCCTCAATCAAACCTGCACAAAGTGTAAATGATTAGGAACCAACTCACACTGTACATAATGATAATACTAGGTGCCCGGTATAACCACGCCCACTATATTTGAACACTTGTCTGCACGTACGCCAGATTGGTTGAAAACGCAACATTGTGCCAACAATCGCTGATCAATCTGGTGAAGTCAAACTGAAACAGGTCATCTTTCTTTTTTTCGCGCGACATTGGTGCAGGAAGGTATTGTTGGCTGTTGTAACGACGGATAGACAGATAAAAACTCCAGGAATCATTACGCAATCAACTTTCATATCCTGTATAATTCCTTGTTTGAAAGGAGGCAAATGAGAAGTTAAGACAATACTTTCAAAAGGGATTTCAATTAGCGCCATCAAATCTGGAATAGTCGGTAAGTCTATCGAATGAAAATGAAAGACTGATAAAGTTACTAAATGCGAATCAGTATTAGAGTATATCTAGAAACTTATGCAGATTTTGATGTGAGAATTTGATGTATTCGGTATTAAGGCTGCGATACATCTAACACTATACCAATAAAATACCTTTTCAACAAACGCAGAAAATTATTTTGGATCAAAGATCCCCTTAGGCCTAATCCGGCTAATCGCATTTCCTAATCTGTCTGTCCCTTCTCTTTTCCGCTTTGACAGTCTGTTTTCTTTCTTCATTCCATTTTTATATCCATTTTCAAGAGCACATATGAGAACAAAATTTTTCCCTTTTGCCTTAACTTCAATGTAATTTTCGATACATAACAATTTCCATAATTCCCGATATAACAGCCAGCACATATTATACAAATAATGAATGTTTATGAGTGCAATTTCACCTCCTGAGCATGTGATACCAATACGCCCAAGTATATTTGAATGATAAGAAATTGGTATGAAATAAATCCAATTTGAATTACTTTTATGCAAAGCTTTCAAATGTGATTAAGGAACAATGGAATCTTGCTATCAAGGGGTCAAAACATTTCAACGATTGAATATACACAATCCGGATAAAACATTAATTGGACATTAGTTATTTTGTTTGCATTCATCGTCGACTCTACAATAATAGAAAATACAAATTTCTGGTAATGAGAATTGTTCATTTCATTAATGGAAAATTAATAATAATAATAATAATATATTCAATTTGTTAGGCACCATATCCATCTCGTAAGAGATGCTCAAGGCGCACAAGTGAAGGGGGGCAAACAAAATTACAATTAACAGAAAATCATTGATAAAATGAGTTGAAGAGGTAAGTTTTTAGCTTAATCTTAAATGTTTCCACCCGCTTGCTATCCCGGATCTCTCGTGGGAGGGAATTCCATAGTGAGGGCCCCGCATGGATGAATGCCCTTTCCCCCACTTTGTTTTACATTTTGGAACTGTAAGAAGACCAGAGTCACTAGAGCGTAGAAGCCTAGATGGCATGTAGGTGTGAATGAGAGCAGAGTTGTACTATGGAGCAGAGCCATGAACTGAGTGATACACCAGTAAAAGGATTTTGAATTTGACACGTTCACTCATGGGCAACCAATGTAAAGATTTAAGAACAGGCATGATATGGGTAAATTTGTTACGAAGGGTCACTATACGAGCAGCAGAATTCTGTAGTTTTTGCAAACGAGTAATTTGGGACTGGGGTAGATTAAATAAAAGTGCATTGCCGAAATCAAGACGAGATGAGATCAATGAATGAACAATTTTCTCTGTTGCATCAAGAGTCAAATATTTGCGTATGAACCCTAGGTTGCGTAACTGATACCGTACAGATTTACAGATGTATTGAATATGAGTACCCATCGTCATGTTCGAGTCGAGAAACACACCAAGATTACGGCATTTGTCAGAAACTTCAATAATGTGATTGGCAATAGAAATTGGTGTAATTTGTACTTTAGACAGATGGGTTTTAGGGCCATACAACACAAATTCACATTTAGTAAAATTCAATTTCAAAGAGTGTGAGCACAACCATTGGTGTACATCCTTTATGCAATCCTCCAGATTGCTGATAGCGGCAGCAGCTGTATCTGAATCGGGTTTGAAGGATGTAAAAATCTGAATGTCATCGGCATAGATATGATAATTAAGAGAGTGGTGCCGAAAAATGTTTTTCAGTCCGATCAGATACAAGGAGAAAAGGATAGGCCCGCCCACAGAGCCTTGCGGAACGCCGCAGGTAAGCGATAGGAAATCAGAAGAACAACCATTTATCAGAACAGTTTGTGAGTGACATGACAGGTATGATGTGAACCAATCTAGGGCCTTACCCTTAATACCAAGAGACATTAGGGTGTTTAACAAAATTTTGTGGTTCACCGTATCAAAGGCGGAGGACAGATCGAGGAGTATCATGGCAGTTACCTTTCCCGCATCCATTTCATGGAGAATGGAACTAGATACATTAAGAAGAAGGGTCTCTACACTGTGCTGAGGGCGGTATGCCGATTGATATGGGTCAAGCAAGTCATTATCAATGCAATAGTCCAACAACCTATAGAAAATACAATTCTTTCAAGTATTTTAAACAAAAATGGGAGATTTGAGACAGGTCGGTAGTTGGATAGCAATTCAGAATCGAGATAAGGCTTCTTCAAAATGGGAGTGATAATTATGTGCAGTTTTGAGATCAGAAGGAATATGGGCATGACTTATGCTTAAATTAATAATTTTGGAAATGATAGGAGCAAGTGATGAAGAGCAGTCCTTGATGATTGAGGTATGTATCGGGTCAAGTCTACAAGACTTTGCAGGCAGTTTGCGAAGAAGTGTGTAAACTTCGTCAGGCGTGGTATACCGAATAGACTCCATCGACGAAGCTGTAGTTGTAGTTCATTTATTTTCATGGTATGAATTTCAAGTAGGTTTGGATTTACCCGGGTTACAGAATATATGGAAAACATCATTGCAGAATATATTCAAATGGTCTTAAAGGGAAAAAATTTCACTTATTGTTCTTTCAGCACAATTCAAATGGTTATTATTCATACCCCCCCCCCACAAATAAAGTTTAGTGATTGTGAAAATATATTAATGGGTTTAAAGATTTTCGTGAAAGATTTACATAATTGTAAAAATTGTTTGGGTACAAGGTACTAAATGTGTCTTATTCAACATTACAACATTACAACATGAAAGAAAAACAGCAAATAAAGCAAGCAGAGAAAGACTGCAAAAGCTATGCCAAAGACTGTTCAGTGCATCATTCAGATGCATACCGCTTGTACATGATGGTTAAGGACCATTTTGCACCTAATCAAACGCGAGCGCGTCGCGTTTCAATAAGGCCATTGAGTGCGCGTCGACGCGTACAATGCCATAGGTGAACGGCCTTTCTGCGTAAGTACTGTAAAACCGTTGCGCGCAGTAAAGCCCTTAACAAATATTCTACATTTTAAAGAATTTCTTATTAAAATCCAGTTTTGAAACTCTGGTTAATGTTAAAGAGCAACGTTGTCATTCGTTTTGGATGTGATTGATAGATAAGTTGTGAAGAAAATAATGAGGCATTTAAGGATGAATTATCTTCTTTCTCGATTTGCGAAAAATTGTCTTTTCCGTCGCGTAGCGTTCTCGCGCCGCCTTAAGGGCCTTTCTGGGTTGATGCGACGACTTCTCCCTTCTGGCGCCTAAACGGTGTGACCTGTCTAATACTGCTTTCACACCAAGGTACGGTCGCTGCGAGCGGTCGCTGCGACCGATGAAATCATAATGTGAAAGCATTTCATCGGTCGCTGCGACCGATCGTTTTGGTCAAAAACGATCGGTCGCTGAGTACGGTCGGTGAGGTACTTCAGCGACCGATCGCGACCGATGCAAGCTAGATGTGAAAGCACATCGTACTCAGCGACCGATCGAAATGCAATGACCCCCATACATGCCTACGCTCTATCTCTACTTCCGCTTCCGGCTAGGTCAGCTATACAGCGACCGATCGCTCTGGGCCTGACCAAATTTTGACGGAGGTGTGAAAGCACGTCCGATCGGTCGCTGGGTACGGTCGCAGCGACCGTACCTTGATGTGAAAGCAGTTATAGTCGCCATCTTGAATCTTATTTTCAGTTTCTCCTCACACACTTTTTTTTTCACGATCTCATTGGTGTTTTAATTCTCACTCTCCTCCATACCATGAAACACAAGACAATTGCTCCTTGAGTACTGCTCAGCTTCGTCCTGTTGCTCCTTTATCATATCTATTTCCTTTTCTAGTCTACTTATCTTTTCATCTCTCGACGCCATTTCAAAGTCAATGTTTTCCCTCAAGTTGTCGCCAACTTTTTTTTCGTCATTTTCCCTCCTTAATCTCTTGCTTTATTTCATAATTTTGTGCACAGGCCTATGGTTTGGTGAGGGTGTGCGTACTTGTATAGCTTTGCAAGCGAGGACAGTTAACAAAGAAAATTCCTGAGAACAATAGTCATCGGTTGGTAAACAATAGTCCTCGGTTGGTAAACAATATAGTCCTCGGTTGTCAAACAAAGAATTTGGGTTTATTCCGTCAGTCTTGCGAGGACAGGAGACAATAGTAGTCCAATTGTCCTCGGTAGTAGAGTGATGTAGGCTAGGGTGTGTGTGCGCGCGGATGTGTGTGTGCGGATGTGTGTGAGGGTGTACTTTTGTGTTTACCTCTTCATGCTACTTTCTCCCGTCATTGCTGCTGAACTCCTTCTTTTCCATCCTCATTTAAATCACTTTCCATGGCCCTGGAAAATTTACCACCGAGATAACCCCTCCCAGACTTTCGAACAGTTAAAACACGGGTGGGGGGGGGGGGGGGGAGGGGTGGACACCGGCGTAAATCCACTTTGAGAAGTGGGGGAATGATCAACTTTTTTGCCGATTTTTTTTTTCTGTCGAACTCACACAGTGTTCTTGCTCGCTCGCAAGATAAAAAATCAAAATGTGTGTTAGGGGGGGGGGGGTCTGTACTGCAGATACAGCATTATCTGTCAGATAATGATTTACACTCACATGCAGTCTCCTTATAATCATACCATTCCATAGTTATAAAACAGCTTTGCAAAAAGTGTCAAGTGATATTAATTCCTGAATACATGAACATTATTCAAACCTTAAAAACAATATTCATCATGAATATGGAACTGTGTTACAGCTATTTATTACATCCTTAAGGTGGGTCCTTAATCTCTAAATATTCCCATGAGGTGAGTGGTTGCTAACAATATATTAAAATGATAAGCCAGACCCTGGTCAATTCTTTCTACGGCTATATTGATATTTTTCCTCGGCCGCGTCCGCCCTTGTCGTTGCGGGGAAACCGTGACATAATTCCAAGGCACGCGCCTTCCTTATACCGCGTGCCACACCGACCTTGTCGTCGTCGACGTCAAAATTAATAAACCTGATTGGGGAGATTTGGGGGAACGATCAGCCGAAGGAACGGCCGCTTTCCGTGGAGACCCCTTACTGCTGACGGCAAAAGCAGCTGTGCCCTCTGTCGTGGTCAGTCCCCATTATAATCAAGAGATCAACATCCTCAGTAGGGCGAGTAGCAACTTGCATGTGCAACCCATACTGGCCGACCCGCGTGAGGTATCTCCTAAATACGACGCTCTGTTATCTTTGTTTACATAGTTTATCCATGCCATGCTCTTACGAGTTAACATACTTTCTGTAGAGGCAATACACCTAACGACTATATACGACGAGGAGTAGACGTGTAAGTTTGCTGCTCCGCCAACCATATATATTCTGAATAGGAGAGTACCAATGGAATTATAATGAGGGGTAAAAGCCGAAGGTCCGAAGTGGTTGTAATACGCCCGCCAAAAGTCACCCGAAGACTGACACTCAGGAAACCCCCATTTGACTGCTGCTGAAGTTCTCGTCGATGAATGTGGCGACGATAAGAAAGAATTATCTACTGTCATCGAGGACGTTGTGCGATCTCTCCTCAACGACGATAACTTTATCGCCACTCTTGTTACGAGCAAAAAAGCAAGCTCCTTCACGAAATCCACGAAACCTTATGCGAGGACGTGAGAAAATCCATCGACTTCGACGTCGACGAATATAGAGAACGCATCGAAGAACTCGAGAAGGAGGTGGAAAACCTGAAAGCTACCGCTGATGACTGGGAACAATACGAGGAGAAACTGTTTGCTATTTGCGGGTATACTCGAGAGCAATGACGACAACGAAAACAACGACGACATGATACAGAACCTATGCCGAGACAAGCTAGGAGTTGACACACCAGTGACATCGATCGTAGCCATCGACTAGGCAACAAACTACACAACAAAATTGTGCTATGTACCGTTAAATAATGAGATGTTTACCCCTAAAAGAAAGTTTTGGGGGCATGAAAGAATAAGCAGCTTTCAACTACTAATCACTTCACTTACACATCCTTCCAAAGTGTCCAGACTTGAGAATCCCCCCTCCCCCCCCCCCCCCGGCTAGCACCGGTGAAAAATGGCACTGCTTTTATAATGTTGCAAGAGAGAATCGTGATCTAAAATTAATAATAGTAGTAAAATCTATGCCAAGCTGTTACTGAACGCACCTAGCCAAAAGGGAATTAAGGGGCAATGGGAGTTATCGTCCCCATCCAAATACACATGCTCATCATGATTTTTTCAAGTAATATTGTAATTGGAAGTCTCATGCAGTGAAATATTTTCAAACATAATCTTTCGCAAAATAATGTCAAGCACGCTTGATATTTTCCACAGGTCCTTGCTGCTAAAAGAAGAAGAAGAAGAAGAAGAAGAAGAAGAAGAAGAAGAAGAAGGAGAAGAAAAGAAGTAGTAGAAGAAGAAGCAGAATAAGATCATTATACTGATCATAATTTTTTTAAAACCAAATCTGGTCTTCTTTATTGAAATAAAATACATAATACAAACGTATATTTCACAAGTTGTTCAACATAATGTTCCATTTCGTCAGCTTCATAAATACATTTTCTTTCCTTTTATATCTTTCAACATCATATCGGTTTTTCAAAACATATGTAAACATCGTTTTCATTTCAGTACATCTTATCTTTTTCGTAGAAGCTAATTCAATCTTGATACACTTGAAAATCGAAAATAATGCGTAGTTCAGTATCAAATTAATTTCTTCTTTCCTTGTCTCTTGCAAACCATAAACAACGTACTGGATGTTCAAATTAAAGTTTTGATCTGAGCACCTTCTTATAAATGCTTCTATATATTTCCAAAACTTTTTAACTTCCGAGCAAAACCAAAACATATGTAATAAGTCTCCTATCTGGTCACATTCATCACAAATATCACTACTTCTCATATTCAATTTCTTTAAATTAGAAAGAGTTGGCAATAAGTTGTACATAAATCTAAAATTAAAATGGGCAATGGTATTATCTAGAATTTTTTTAAGATTTAGTGTCCACGTATATGTCCAAGAGTGTTTTCCTCTTCTACGACCATTTCTCTCCAAAATAATTGTGCCCTTGATGTTTCAGTATTTAATTGCAACATCTCGTGATAAATTTGCTTCACACTAGAACTACTAGTAAGTGATGTAATCACAGATGGCATACAGGGTTCATTCCTAGGACAGTTGTCCTTAAATCTTCTAAATAAAAACAGATTGTTTTCTTTTAAATTTTCTCTCCAGTTTTTTGGCAATGCCTCAATGCAAACTGCATACTCTGACAACCATTGTCCATCAAGATGTACCAACTTATCTTTTAGTTCGCTTACTGTAATGAAGGTATTCTTAGATACCAAATTACCTACGAATAAAATATTTGACCATATCTAATTCCTGAATAACAACATCCTTCCATTGTGTCTGATGCTATCATTTAACCATAAGAACTCTTTGCAAATTTCTGTACTTGAGATAATCTTTGTGTTATCCTTGAGCAGTTTTTCTTTTTTCAAAGTAAAGTAGACATATAATATATCACGATAAAACTTGGGAATTGTTTTCAAAGACAAAACATGTTTCGGATCACACTTACAATTTCTTATTATGAAACTTCCATCTAGTTTATCAAACCAGAATCAAACATCCATTTCCATTTTGATTTTGTATCATCGAAATATCTGAATAGCCATTTTAGCTTAAAACTGTTGAACTGTAAGCCTAAGTCTAACATATTTAATCCACCTTTTGATAGATCATTGATTACGTTAGCCCTCTTTACTTTATGAACTTTAGATCCCCAAAGAAAGTTCATCATCAACTTATCGATTCTTTTGACCAAATCATTAGGACAAAAGATAATTTGAGCAGTGTATACAAATTTTGGTAATATTAATGTTTTTAAAATAGTTATCTTGCCTTTATATGTAAGATTTCGCTGTTTACAGATGTTCAGTAATCTTTCTATTTTTATCTATTTTGTCTTTTGACCAATTCAACTCGCAGCTAAAGGATTCATTCCTTGAAAAGAATATGCCAAGAGCTTTAACATAATTCTCAGCCCATGGAATACCACTTATCATTTCAAAAGGTTTCTCTTCCCCTAACCACATTGCCTGTGTTTTATCCTTATTTAATACAACCACTGGCGTACTGGAGGGGGGGGGGGGCTTGGGGGGGCGCCAGCCCCCCCAAATAAATTTCAACCATGGTTTATTTTCAATTTTATATAAGTGTTATCACACGAATTTCATTACTTCTCCCTAGACTCCCTTTCTACTGTTAAGTAACGCATTCACAATTTCCCAAATAGCATGCATGGCAAGGCAGAAAACACGCATAATATCAATACTAATGTGTTTTATGATATAACACTTGGTTTTATCTGTTTATCTGACAATGGATTCAAACTTTGATAATGAATATTCTTAGATTTACCAAAACTAGACACGGGCTTTAAGTTTGCAGTCCCAAATAGTGTTCTTTTACAGAGTTGCAAACCATCAATACTGCAAAAAACTCCTTTACCATGGGAGTGCACTTGCGTAGCCGGGGGGGGGGGACGATGGGGGCGGTCACCCCTCCAAAACACCAACAAAAAAGAAAGAAAAAGTAGGAGGAAAAAAAAAGCAGAAGCGAGAAAAGAAAAAAAGGTAAGAGAACGTAAGAAGAGCGGGAGCAGACAAGGAACAATACAAAGAAACGTCGGAGCTTCCGCGCTTCGCACGGGAGGGGGAAAACTCCCCCTCCCTGCACCCTCCCCCCTAGGGAGCGCGCTTCGCGCGCTCACAACCGCCCCACTAAAATGAAATCCTAGCTACGCCACTGTGGGAGTGAAACCGTGGTACTCCCACAGAGATACGATGCATACACAGTATGCCTTCCGAAGGAAGGCTAGAGAGGCAACTAAGATTTGACCTTTGACATGCCATAGGCTTTTGCATTGGGCCAAAATGGCGGCCGCGGCAAAATTGAAGACGACTTCGGAGGGTCAATTATTATTCATGAGATAAAACTCTCAAATACCGTTCGATGATTGGGTAATTGCCTTCATGTTTAATGCATAAGCTCATACATAAAACATTTTTGCCTTCCCACAATTCCCTACGATTTGAGGCAGCAATTCGGATAAATGGCGGCTGGCAGAGGAGTGCAACTTTTTGACCATTTCAGCACAAACCGCTCAAGAAATTTGTTTCAGGAAATCTACGTGTTGTGAAAAGAATTTAGAGTAAACCCCAAGGAAGCAGAAATTCTTAAAAGGAGCATTCAGAATGGAATGAGATTTATAAGATGACCTGAAAAGTAAGTAAAGCGACATTTTGTTAACCAGTCTTCATCGTAGTTGTTAATCGTCCGTCAAGCAGTGCGTAGGCTACCTGTACAAAGTGCATGGGACATCACCTCCAAAGCCCAAAATTAGGAAACTATTCTTGTATATAATTGAACTCTAAATCATGAGAGAAAAATAATGTAATGGCAATATTTTTCAAAGAGATTAAACTTTTTCCGTAGAGAACTGTTTGTAGAATTTTCTCCGGTGGATAAAGTACTGGAGCTAGCTAAATCAGCGATAATCAGCGGTAGATGTTGACCTGTTAGAGTCGAGGCTGAGTGCACTGCAAGACGGACGGCTACGATATTCCCAAGCGTAATGTTAATTCTAATTAAGCCGTTACTGGCCGGCTGGAGTGAGTGTCCCTGTGCCCCTGGGGCCGGGCCTTGCTGGGAACATTGATCCGGACTAACTCTAGACTCTAAGTAAAACTTTAGCCATGATTGTTCATGTTAAGCTATACCCTGGTTTGAATTCATGATACTCCTATATTGGACCTTCCTTTGACTAGTTGAACTTGATGTTTTGTTTGTCATGAAAATCACCCATCATCGGACTAGATCTAGATCTAGGTCTAGTAGACGGTAGACCTAGGCCTGGCACAGTTAGACCAAGCCTGGCTATGTATGGGCTAGACATCATTCATAGACCTGATTCATAGACCTGTTATCACCACAATGCTTTTAAATAATCATGATATAAACCTCTTTCTCTTTTTAATTTTTAAAGGGGACCTGAACCTGATGTAGTCTTCAGATGGTACAATACAGGCAGATTTGGTTATAATAATAATAATAATAATATACAGTTCTTGTATAGCGCATATCACATTATGATATAACGTCTTCCAAAGGACTTGGATATTATTACCCTGGCTTTAGCCCGGCAGCCGCCAGCGCGCAAGCATTTCAAGGAATGAATTCCTGCCAGGTACCCATTCACCTCACCTGGGTTGAGTGCAGCACGATGTGGATGAATTTCTTGCTGAAGGAAATTAACGCCATGGCTGGGATTCGAACCCACGACCCTCTGATTGAAAGACGAGAGTCAGAACCACCAGACCACGACGCTTCCACACTTATCAAGTCAACTCCACTTGATCTAGAAAAATCTACTACTGGCAAGGTATGAAGTAAGCCCATTATGATTTGTAGCTTTGAAAAGTGTAGATTTTTAAAGTTTTTCATTTATGTAGTACGTTATTTAAGCTAAATTCTAGACAGAAATATCCATGTGCCGTGGATGTTTAAAAAAAAAACCCCAACATATTTTACTACAGAGTAGCCATACAAAGTAAGGACTAACGAGTCTTAGCCTAATAACAACAACCAATATCTTTATTATCACAGACTGAAGCTTGCAGTCTTATGTGCAGACCTCCTAGTATAATGTACTGAACTACTTAGAATTAAGTTTCAGGCAGGTTCATCACGTCATTTATCATGTACTTAGAGAGGAGCCTTTCTTTCTTTCTTTCTCTCTCTCTCTCTCTCTCTCTCTCTCTCTCTCTCTCGACTCTGCAGCATGTTTACAAATTTTTCTCTTTTCTTTTGTTTTCTACTTGCAGGTTGTCTAAGAAGTTCAAGTACAAGGCTTGTAGAGTATCCAGCTGCTTGAAGACTAAGCAGTTGCACCCTTCCCCAAGCCCTTATTTTGAAACTTCATTTGCATTTTGCCTAAAGATGTATACCTAGATTAAAATTTGAGCCTGATTTCATGACAGGCTAATAAAATGTATAAATCTGTGAATTCAATTGAAACATGGACCAAAACCATTTTAACAACTATTAAAGAGAAATAAAAAAATCAGGGAACACAAAAATTGTATATAGAAGTTGTGCCTTCAAAATCAACAGTTCTAGGACTATTATTCCTCGGGTAATTACCTCCAGTGTACTGCCCCCCCCCCCCCAAGAAATAATCCTGAGGTCAATTACAGTAGGTAACATTTCCAAGTTAGGGGATGGGATGGGCATTGTAATTGGCTTGGGTTGATTGTCCAGGGGTAGACACTGGGGGGGGGGGGGGGTGATTGTTTGGAGGGTAGTTCTGGAGCAAGTCTAGTCAATTATTAGGGATGGGTTGCTTCACGCTGTTACCTGAATTTACAAACTACCTATGCAGGTAGGTGGGGAACCATATGAACCAATATCTAAGTTTTGGGTTGAATTGTTTCAGAAATTTGTCAAACTTATCATTATTCTTTTTTACATTTTATTATTATTATCATTATCATTGTTATTATCATGTAATTACATAGATAGGCTATATGGATTCACACTGCAAGAATGTTTAAATAGTAGGCCTATTATAAGTATTCCCACAAGAGCTTTCTACCTCCAGAAATGTTTGCTGATCTCTTGCTGCATTGAAATTAGAGTTACACTTTTTGCTAATAAAATAATTTCTTCTCTCTATATTCTTATTGTCTTTCAATTTCTCTTAACCTTGAGTGAAATCTGATGTTGATGTTGCTTTTGTCAGTGTTGTTGATGATGATGAGGATGATGATGCTGGCACAAGATCATATGAAGTTGCTTTGTAATTGAGGTTGATTGCAGCCATAAAGAGGGGGGGGGGGGCACTGTCCGAAAAATCACTGAATAGCGAAAGAAAGATAGTGTTGATGATGATGATGATGATGATGATGACGAGGTTGAGGATGATGATGATTCCGGCCAAAGATCATATGAAGTTGCTTTGTGAGGTGTGATGGGGGGGGGGGGGGCTCTGTTAAAAAATTCACTGACTAGCAAAAGAAAGAAGAAAAGACGATGATGATGAAGTTGAATATGATGCATGATGCAGGCATAAGATCATATGAAGTTGTTTTGTGACAGAGGTGTGATTGTAGCCATATGGTGGGGGGGGGGGGGGGGAAAGGGGCTGTCCAAAAATTCAGGGACTAGCAAAAGAAAGAAAAAAAAAAGCATTGTTGACGATAATGCAGGCACAAAATCATGAAGTTACTTTGTAATTGAGGTACAGTGATTGCAGTGCATACAGGGGGGGGGGGGGGGTACTGTCCTAAAATTCACTGACTAACGAGTAAAAAAAAATGCTCCTCAGCATTTTTTCTTTGGGGGCATACACCTTAATGGGTTTGCAGAAATGATAAAATATCCTTGGATCAAATTCTTTAGGGGGATATACATTTATTATATGTCTATGATGATCCCCTCCCCAAAATGTCAACGAGCAAAAATTAACGTTAAACTTTGCTGAGAAGAGAAAGAGCTCACAGCTTTAAGTATAGGGGGTGGGGGGGGGGGGGGGCTTACGCTAGAAATTTGGTTTGACTAGGTGTGCTTTGTTCCAGAATGTGGGGACATACCCTACTGTGTCAACCCACTCTTAAAATATTAGGGACGCATACCGCGCCATGCCCCTTCCCCCCCCCCCCTCCCCACATCGATGCCCATGATTGCAGCAGCCATATGTGAGAGGAATTTATCTGTTTGGTGGAAGGGGCCAGGAGACATGCATGTTACTGTTTACAGGATACGTTTACATAATTTGAAATATGAAACAAAGTTAATCTACAAAAGAATAATACAGTAGCCTATAAGCTCTTATGTTATGGAAATGGAGGTGATCCACTATTAAAAAAAGCAATGCTTGTAGAGTGTGGATTCCTCAAATAATAATATTGTAAACACAGCTTTTGTTGAATTTAGTCTGCAAGTGATCAACACAAAATAAAGTCAAAATCAGAAATGCATGTCTTACTGACAGCATCGGCATCAGATAAATAGAAGTGGGTGTAAGCTATTGGGGTAAAATGATTGAAATGAGAGAGGAAATTAGGGAAATTCTCACGAGTCTGGCCGACGGTACGGTAAATGAATGAATGAATGAATAATTCAGTGCGCATGCGTTATTATGTTAATAAGTCACAAAAATCTAATACATATTCATAAATATTCATGAAAATGTGATACGCGCTGCGCGCAAGGCAAAACAAGCCTGATTTTCGCTGATACTCGGAAAAATGGTCTGCGCCATAGGTTTATAAAATTTTGTACATAAAACGCGGGATCAATTTGACCCTCCGTACCCCCCCCTCCATGGCTGGATGGATGCAGAAGCGGAGTTTCACCCCCCTGGGTACTCCACCGCATCACGCCCTCTCCATGCTCGTCCTATTTATTTCATAGTGTCTTTGTCTGTATTATATATCATAAGTAATAAAGTATTTTGTGTAACGCTGGCATTTGTTTGAAACTTAAGAAGATTATTTGGGCTGCATGTTTTCATGATCATGTTTCCAAGTTCATGAAAAAATATCCTTTTCCGGTCGGTAGATTCATGACACGTTTATCCATAACAGTACATGTCATCAAACGTCGGAGCTTCCGCGCTTCGCGCGGGAGGGGGAAACTCCCCCCTCCCTACACCCCCCCCCCCCCCCCCCCTAGGGAGCGGGCTTCGCGCGCTCACTAAGTGATTCACACACTTTGCGTGCTCACTACCGCCCCCACTAAAATGAAATCCTTTTGTTGGAAATGAGAGAAAATAAGAATTGAACTGAACTGAAGTTGGAATTTAAGTCGAAAAAATGAAAAAGCTCCGTATCGTGAAGGGGGGGGGGGGGGGTACCCCGGCTCGGTCGCTACACTCCCTCAGGGTTGGTCGCTTCGCTCCTCGCAAAGATTGAGCCCCCCCCCCCCAAATATTTTGGCTCATTACGCCACTGAATACAACACCTGAAAAATTTCCAAAATCTGTGATATACTGTAAAGCTTTATTCCCTGAGTAAATATTTTGAATGAATAGTGTCATGTCGTCAGCTAACTGACATATCTTTATTAGGTGGTCTGTCATCTTTGACAGATCACCTCTTAATTTCGTCAGAATTTTCTTTCATTAGGTGGTCTGTCATCTTTGACAGATCACCTTTTCAATTCGTCAGAATCTTCTTTATTATTTTTAATTATTCTCTTTATTGGTACCCACTTTTTTGTGCAGTCGAAATCTCAGAACTGGCCCTGTCATTTTTTGTCAAATTTTCGTGAATTATCAGTCCTTACGAGATCTCGCTTTTTTACTCATTTTCAAGTTCATCAGATCATCGTGACGTCATCCAGGCGCCATTTTGTAAATATCATTTCATGATCATATCTTCATAACGGAATGTTATTTCTCATTCATACTTAGCATGATGGATATTCATATCGATCTGAATAATTCCATTCATTTAGACGCGCGCGTACGCGTACGTCCGCGCGTCAGCGCGCGCGCAAAAATTAAAAATGCTCAGAATCGACTCATTCATTTTGCACACGTTTCAGGCCATTTTAAGCATTTCAAAAATTTGCGCGCGTCCGCGTCCGCGCGCGCCATATTTGCGCGCGCACACCAAAGAAAACGTGCAAACACCGTTTTTTCACTTGATTTGCGATCCTAATACTTTTCTTAACCATTCACAACAATTGAAAGTCGATTTCAACTCCTCATAAGGCGGCACGCGCGCGTCAAAGTTCAAAATCCGTGCGCGCGTCTATGGGGCAAATAACGTAAAAACATGGAAAAACATGCCCTTTTGAAATCTGCCATAGCTCATTAAATAGCATGGGGACCCCCCAATTTTTTTGCATTTTCTGAAAGCCTATGAAATGGAGATTTGAATTCACGAAAAAAATTTGAGGGTCGAGCAGTCGGAACTTTGTCATATTCTCAGGTGAAGTCAAAATTTCATTTTTTCAATAATGACGTCATATTTTTTACCTTTAACCGAGACTATCTCACTTAATATTCATCAATTTTCGCTGAGATTTCGATATGTTGTAGCTGAGACAATCCTCTACAAATATGTTATTCATTGTTGCTCATTTTGATGACGACATCATGATCTAAATTCACGATTAAAGGTATAATGTCAATTTTTCTCAATTTGCGTGTATTCTCTATGGGATATGATCTTTATGTAATTCTTGATTCTACATTCTCGTCTTCTTTGATCAACATCTTCCTTATTTCTGCTTGATTTTCGCCCATCTTTAAGTATGTTGCAGCTGAGAAAATTTTCTATCTTATGCATTCATATGTTTTTAAATCAAATGTCGAAAACATGTGAAATTTTGACTGGAAAACCTGATATTAGAATTCCGTTTTAAATCAACGTGTTATCTCTATGAGCTGTTTTCAGGTATACCTTCAAAGCACTTGCCTCATATGCTCAAGGTCCCTGGTTCGAGTCCCGGAGGGAAGGGGGCAATTTTTTTTTTCCGTTTGCTTTATTTTTACATGTTATATTACTATTCTCTTGAACTATATGATTACATATACAGTCACAGTCGATGAAATAAACTGCTGATTTTGGCCCGTTATGACAATAGCAATGCAGCGCAAAGTAGTTTATGTATAACCCTATAGAAAATCTTATTCGTTAAGGTGAATTCAAGCTTTGGATCATCTTTTAAGTATTCTGCGATATCAAACCATCCGATTTCTATGACGTTAATCTCCTATCGAGGCGTAAAAATTTTATCAAAAGTCTTACCAACGAATTTATCACAATCCATGTCGAAACCTAAAAGATGCCGACAGACCACCTAATTCGTCACGAGTCTATGACGAATTCTATTCTCGTTTATTTTTCTTTATTCTAAGCACTTTTTTGTGCACTCGAAATCTCAGAATCGGCTGGTTCAAATTGCATGAAATTCTGGTCAGTTATTTGTCATAATCAGATCTCGCCGTTCCATATATTTTCATGTTCATCAGGTCATCGTGACGTCATCCAGGCGCCATTTTGTGAAAATCACCTTAGGGTCATATCTTCATAACGGATGGTCATTTCTCATTCATATTTGGCATGATAAAAGTTAATTTTAATCCAGTAAATTTCAGATAGCCAGACGCGCGCGTACGCGTACGTCCGCGCGTCAGCGCGCGCGCAAAAATTAAAAATGCTCAGAATCGCTTCAAATTCATTTTGCACACGTTTCAGGCCATTTTAAGCATTTCAAAAATTTGCGCGCGTCCGCGTTCGTGCGCGCGTCATGCGCGCGCGCAGCTCCTAAATAACGTTAAAACGCCGTTTTTTCACTTGATTTGCATTCTTGACACTTTTCTTAACAATTTCCGTCAATTTAGAATTGATTTCAACTAACCATAAGGTCGCACGCGCGCGTCAAAGTTCAAAATCCGTGCGCGCGTCAATGTTGAAAACAATGTAAAAACACGCAAAAACATGTCCCTTTAAAATCCGCCATAGCTTCTCAAAATGCATGGATACCCCCAATTTTTTTTACATATTCTGAAAGGTTATGAGTTGAAGATGTGAATCCATGACAAAAATTTGTCCTATCGATATTATGAGGTCATCCTATTCTAATGTGAACTCAAAATTTCGATTTTGATTTTTTGACGTTATATTTTTTGCCTTTAACCGAGTCTATCGCGCTTATTATTCATCAATTTTCGCCGAGATTTCGATATGTTGTAGCTGAGACAATTCTCTACAAATATTGCACTCATTACTACTCATTTTGATGACGTTATCATGGTCTAAATTCACGATTAAAGATACAATGTAAATTTTTCTCATTTTACGTGTATTCTCTATGGGACATGATCTTTACGTAATTCTCGATTCTACATTCTCGTCTTCTTTGATCAACATCTCCCTTATTTCTGCTTGATTTTCGCCCATCTTTAAGTATGTGACAGCTGAGAAAATTCTCTATCTTATGCATTCATATCTTTTTTAAGCAAATTCGAAAACATGTCGAAATTTTCACTGGAAAACCTGAAATTAGAATTCCGTTTTGAATCTACGTGTTATCTCTATGAGCTGTTATTCAGGTATACCTTCAAAGCACTTGCCCCACATGCTCAAGGTCCCTGGTTCGAGTCCCGGAGGACTTTTTCGATGCTTTCTTTTTACATGTTATATTACTATCCTCTTTAACTATATGATTACATATACAATCACAGTCAATGAAATAAACTGCTGATTTTGGCCCGTTATGACAATTGCAATGCAGTGCACAGTAGTTTATGTACAACCCTATAGACCAATTTCACAACGCAAGAGGGCAGCAGATTGTTCGACACAGTTCGACATACTGGGGTGGGCAATCCGTCTTTTATAGTACACAAGTCAATAGCGCGTTATGTACATTCGTTCGATTTTTTGTCTATTTTGACCAGTTTATGCAGATTTATTTTAATATTTGCGATGAGAAATTATCAGGGAAGTTCAGGTCGCAGCTGTGCGGTGCTCAAATGCCACAAGGATTAGAGAAAGTTTAAAAATTGGAAGCTAACTGAGTGCGAAATTCACTCGCTTTTGACTCATGAAGCCTGTTTGTGTGAGAAGCCGTACTCCCTACACAGGTTTCCGTAAGCAATGTGAAGGAATTCGTCGCCAGTGGGTAAAAACATCAACAGAAGGGACTTTTAAGTCAAGAAACATATCATTATGTACTTTGGCGTAAAATTTAATGACTGAAAACTTGACTTTGTAAACAGGGTAAGATTTAGGGCTCCCGTTTACTACGGCTTCTATGCTGCAATCGAACTTTTACTGACAAAACTAAGTTGAAAAACCATCGAAATTACAAAAATACATCATACTTTCATCCGTCAGATATGACCATTGTCTTACCTCATCTACCCATGTATCCATGCTTTATTTTATTGATCTAGAATAAAGTAAATGGAACAATATCGGGGCATATCTCATATCTTACATTCATTTTGTACACAGAGCCAATCGCGGTCAGCGCGCTTGCCCACAGCAGCAATGGCGTCGCCGATAGAGGGCCAAATGCATAAACCGGACGTGAAATTGGTCTATAGAAAATCTGATTCGTTAAGGTGAATTAAAGCTTTGGATCACCTTTTAAGTATTCTGCGATATCAAATCATCCAATTTCTGTGACGTTAGTCTCCTATCGAGACGTAAAAATTTTATCAAAAGTCTTATCAACGAATTTATCACGATCCAGTCGAAACCTAAAAGATGCCGACAGACCACCTAATTCGTCATGTGACGAATTCAAATGTCTCGTTTCTTTAGATTTTTCTCGAACACAAATTCCTTTTATACCATCATCGCTTCTTATCTTATTACTAATTACTTCAATGGCCAAAATAAAAAGTAAAACAGATAATGGACAGCCTTGTCTTATCCCTCTAGAGGTAAAAAATGTTTCTGTGAAATGACCACTCAAAAGAACACAATTTGAAATTTGTGTACATAAAACTGAAACCCATTTCCTGAACATTGTGTTAAATCCATATTTTTCTAAACATTCATTTATGAAATTCCATTCTAGAGTGTCGAATCCTTTGTAGAAATCAACAAATAAAAGACAAACATCAACTCGCTCGAATTGTGTATAATCAATAACACCCTGAATTATTTTTGCATTGTAACATCCGTTTCTACCCTTTATGTAACCAACTTGGTCTTCATCTATTAGTGACGATAATACCTTTTGCAACCTATTAGCTAAGACCATTGCTGCCAATTTATAGTCGGCGTTCAGTAACGTAATTGGCCTCCAATTTCTAATATCCTCTTTATCTCCTTTCTTATATAGTAATGTTATAATACCATGACGCTGAGTGTGCGATAAACGTCCTTTCTCAAAACCCGCATTTAAGCTTCCCATCACTAAGTCCTGTATGTCTTCCCAGAATTCCTTGTAAAATTCTACGGTTAGTCCGTCTCCACCCGGGGTCTTATTTGGTTTCATATTTTTCAACGCCTCTGTTATTTCTAATTTTGATATTGTACCTTCACATACGTCTGCTTCCTCTTTTTTCAATCGTGGTCCTTTTGTATTCTGATCATAATCTCTAATCTCCCATTTGTTCTTATTTAATGAGGTATATAATTTTGAGTAGAATTTGTTAACAAATTGCAAAATTTTACTCATATTATGTTCACTGTTCCTTCCTATCTTCAAAGAAGTTATTGGTTTTTTAACTGCATTCTGCTTCTCTAACTCTACAAAGTATTTCAAATTTATTTCCACTTCCTCATAATACTGCACTCGGGACCTGACTTGTGCACCAGCACATCGTTTGTGGTAAAATTATTCTATTTTTCTCCGTAACTCTACTTTATCTTTATCATTGCAACTCTTTATGGAATCATTAATTAACTCTTCATATTTCCTTTCTAGAATTATAATATTAGCATTTTCTTCTTTTTTTCAATCGTTTGGCATAATGTATGGAGTATTCTCTTATCTTTATTTTGCAAAACTCCCAAGAGTATGCTATATCTTTTTCATATTTCAGATCTTCTTTCACTCTATTAATTATATTTTTGATTGTGGACTTATATTCTTCGTTCACAAGGAGGGAGTTATTGAACTTCCAATACCCTCTACCTCGATTGATATTATAAAAAACCAATGTAAAGGTAACTGCGCAGTGATCAGGGCATATAGCTACCGGTTTTATACATGCTTGTCTGACGTAATTACATAAACAATCTGCAACAAGCCAAAAGTCTATCCTAGAAGCCATTTTAAGGAATGTATTTCTAAACGTGAATTGTCTAGTTTCTGGATGCAATTTTCGCCATATATCGACTAACCTAAAAATTTTTATCAATTGATTATACTCTGGTAACTTTTTATAAATGGATTTTGCTCTTAAGGTATCGAGATCAGGCCTATTCACACAGTTGAAATCACCTCCAACACTAATGCGTACGATTTGATATCGGTACGACATTAATCCCAGTTGCTCAGTCGTTGCAAGAACTTTACTTTTTCTTTCTTTTCTGTAGGGACATATGCATTTACCGGTTCTAGGACAACTCCCCCGGAGGACAACTCCCCCGGGGACAACTCCCCCGGAGGACAACTCCCCCGGAGGACAACTCCCCCGGAGGACAACTCCCCCGGAGGACAACTCCCCCGGAGGACAACTCCCCCGGAGGACAACTCCCCCGGAGGACAACTCCCCCGGAGGACAACTCCCCCGGAGGACAACTCCCCGGAGGACGGCTCCCCCCAGGGACGACTCCCCCGGAGGACAACTCCCCCGAGGACAACTCCCCCGGAGGACAACTCCCCCGATGACAACTCCCCTGGAGAACATTCCCCCCCCCCCCCCCCCCCCCACACACACACACACTTTGAGGACAAGATTAATGACCGGAGGAAAATTGATTTTATGACCACGCCTGGCACGTGAAGTGTGGTTAATTTTTTTTTTTTTTAATCAAACTTAAGTAAATAAGTATTTTTATTTCAACTTTTCCGGAGGAGAGCATGCAGCTCCTCGTGAAAGACAAACGAGGATTGGGAGGGGTAGAAGGTTGTTACTAGTTTAATAAGCTATTCTGTAATTGTCGCTCTAATTGCTAACTTTTCTGAAAAATTTCCACCCTTTTGCTCCCATTTTATCGAAGAGCAAAAGAAAATAAAAACTCTAGTAATGGGTACGCTTTTCCACCTAAGGGTGTTGGGTTTGGCAGCTTCAGCGGCACATTCCCATCGGAACCAAATTTGATCATCAGAAGAGAGAAAAGAAAGGAACAAAATGAAGAAAGGAAAGTGAGGAACCTAAGTAGGAAGCTACAAAAGTAGAGAATGGTGTATCTAGTCGTAGTCTTCAGGAAAAGGGGGAGATGGGCCACAATAAAGCTTAAGAACAGAAGTCACTTCGCTCGATCAGCAGTCGTGATTGGGTCCCGTTCCTTTTTTAAAAATATTTTTAAAAAATCTAAATGCACAATTTTCAGGCAAGATATCATATAATAATCTTACTTTTTAGGGGAGCAGTCGACCCCCCCCCCCGAGATCCGGTATCCGCCCCCTTGTTAAACTCATTGACTATAAATGAAAATAAAACCTTAACGGAATTTTATACTGAATGCATGTATTCTTCATTTCATTTTTGTTGAAGGACTTGTGTTTCTACGTATTTAGCGTCCAGCGAGCATGTGCGAGTATCATTCTTTGCGCTGAAACCGCATGAAAACATTAATTATTAAGTACCCCATTCAAGAGTAAAAGATAAACAAAAAAGGAAAAGTCATCGTTAGATTCTTATGATTTGACAAATTTGGACACATATTGAGATTTGTTATCTAAATTCGCTGATGAAATTAATCATTTTTCTTACTTAGAATATCTACATTGAGCTGACCTTAAACCTAGAGGTTTTATGTATTTGTTCTTCTTCTTCTTTTTTTTTTTATATAGTCGTTTCGATCCAACACTTCGCCTTCTAATGTAACCAACCAGGCCCACCCTCCCGAACATTATGCCATTATCTTAAAGGTTCTAATGGGGGGGGGGGGGGGTGCCCCATTGATGTATTTTTGTATACGCGTTTATACTACACCAACTTCCAAACTTCGAAATGTGGCGGGTCATCACCTATCCCCCCCCCCCCACACACACACACAGCCCGCACGATACTGAAGCCCTTACAAGTATCTACGCCACATACTACACTGCATGGGAACTTTGTGAACGCCTCCTGTATTGTTTGTTGCAAATACACTACACAATCTAAAATTTTAAAAAGACGCCCGCGTTAGGGGGGGGGGGGTAGGGCGTCTCAGTAACTATCTGAATAACTAATTTCATAATTTCGTTGATATTTGTTTTGTTAGTTATATGTGTTGGGGAAAAGCTATATGAAGAATAATTTCAATCGTTAATTTATTTTTATGAAATCTGAAAAAAAATGGAAAAATATATTATTGAGGGTGTGTGTGCCTGTAGTAATTTAAACAGCTACAATTCAAATATAACTGCGGCTATTGTTTGAAACTGACTGTGATGAGCTAATGATGAGGAGGAGAATTACATGACAACGAAGATGATCAGGAGAGAGCTGCAGTAAAAATCAAAGAAAATAAGCACGCTGATCTAGGATGGAAACGCGGATGGGAAAATGATGACTGCAGTGATAACTGGTAATGTATGTTTGTTATGTTAATGTATGTTTGTTTTGTGTGATTGTTGTTTTTCATTCTCAAACTAATACTACTGATATTGTATAAAACACATTTGTTAATAAGTTTTATTATTAAGCCAAAGTTTCACCAATTGAAACATAGTTGCAATGGTCATATCATGTTTGATGTTTGTTTAATATTTGTACGCAAACATTATGGAACCAAATGTTATCTGACATAGACTGGATTAGTGTAATTTTTAATGAGTAAACTTAAGTTTTCTCCAAGCTTTATGACTGAAAGATTTCTTTAGGCACTGTTAGGCTCTATATAACAAATAAAAAAATAAGAACAAATACATAAAACCTCTAGGTTTCAGGTCAGCTGAATGTAGATATTCTAAGTAAGAAAAATGATTAATTTCATCAGCGAATTTAGACATCAAAGCTCAATATGTGTCCAAATTTGTCAAAATATAAGAATCTAACGATGACTTTTCCTTTTTGTTTATCTTCTACACTTGAACGAGGTACTTTATTATTAATGTTTTCATGTGGTTTCAGCGCAAAGAATAATACTCGCACATGCCCGCTGGACGCTAAATACGTAGAAGCACAAGTCCTTCAACAAAAATGAAATGAAGAATACATGCATTCAGTATAAAATTCCGTTAAGGTTTTGTTTTCATTTATAGCCCGTGAGTTTAACAAAGGGGCGGATACCGGATCTCGGGGGGGGGGGGGATCGACCGTTCCCCTGAAAAGTAAGATTATTATATGATATCTTGCCTGAAAATTGCATTTAGATTTAAAAAAAAAAGGGAACGGGACCCAGTCACGGCTGCTGATCGAGCAAGGTGACTTCTAATCTTAAGCTTGATTGTGGCCCATCTCCCCCTTTTCCTGAAGACTACGACTAGATACACAATTCTCTACTTTTGTAGCTTCTTACTTAGGTTCCTCACTTTCCTTTCTTCATTTTATTCCTTTCTTTTCTCTCTTCTGATGATCAAATTTGGTTCCGATGGGAGTGAGCCGTTGAAGCCGTCAAACGCAACACCCTTGGGCGGAAAAGCATACCCATTACCAGAGTTTTTATTTTCTTGAATGTGTACTTTGTCGCAAAAATGGGAGCAAAAGGGTTGATATTTTTCAAAAAAGTTAGCAATTAGAGAGACAAATTACCGTATACCTTAAACGAATAACAACCCTCTACCCCTCACCCATCCCCGTTTGTCATTCCCGAGGAGCTGTTCTCCTCCGGAAGAGTTGTAATGAAAACAAAAATACTGGATTAATTACTTAAGTTTGATTGATAAAAAAGGACAGATTTATTTTACACTTCCTCACGAGCAAGGCGTTGTCATAAAAACAAAATTTCATGCGTAGTTTTGTCCCTAAAGGGGGGGGGGGGGCAGTTGTCCTCGGGGGAGTTGTCCTCCGGGGGAGCTGTCCTCAGGGGAGTTGTCCTCCAGGGGAGTTGTCCTCCGGGGGACCCGTCCTGCGGGGGAGTTGTCTGCGGGGGAGTTGTCCTCCAGGGGAGCTGTCCTCTGGGGGAGTTGTCAGGTGGGAGTTGTCCCCGGGGATTTGTCCTCCGGGGGAGTTGTCCTGATACGGCATTTACCAAACACATTTTTCTGTCACCAATGCACATATTAACCAATATTTTTCGTCCATCATTGTCTATGACACTAGAGTTAATGCAAATATCTAAATTTTCTTCCTTAAAAAGTGTGTCGCATAGGGGGAAATTTGTACACACCATCCCCCCTCCCCCCTAAGTGGGGTTGAGAGATTCCCCATCCCCCGGAATTTACGCCAATGTAGTGCTCCCTAGAGGGGAGGGTGCAGGAAGGGGGAGTTTCCCCCCTCCCGCGCAAAGCGCGGAAGCTCCGACGTTTTTTCGCTGTCAATTCCCGCTCTTCTTACGCTTTCTGCCTGTTATGGGGGGGGGGGGGCATACGCATAGCCAAAAATTTCCCGGTAATTAAGTCTAGAATCAGTGGTGTAGCTAGGATTTCGTTTTAGGAGGACGATAATGCAACGCGCGCTCCCTAAGCATGCTAGGGGGAGGGTGCAGAGATAGTGATTTCTGACGTTTCTTTGAATTGTTCGTTGACTGTTCCCGGTCTCTTACATTCTCTGCCTGTTATCGGGGGGGGGGGGGGGGGCAGGGCCGAAAATTTCCCGGTATCTAAGTCTAGAAATAGAATATGCGGAGGTGAGCCCGCACTGCAAGTTGTTTGTTGCGAAGCCCTTAGCTGGTGGGGCCCAGGGTTCTGGCTTAGGGGTCTACAGGGAAAGCCACTGCGGGGGTCCAGGGAGTGGAGCACCCGGAAGCTCCGGGGTTTTGGTACTAAATTTTCCCTCATTTCTTTTGTTTCCCTTTGCTTTCTTCTTTTTCCCCCCTTTCCCTCTTTTCCCCCTCTCTCTCTTCTTCTTTCTCCAATTTCTCTTTCCCGTTCTCCTTCTTCCTTTCCCTTTCTCCTTTCTTTCCCTTTATCCTTTCTTTTCATTTCTTCTTCTTTCTTTTTCTTTCTTCTTCTTCCTTCCCCTTTCTCCCTTCCTTTTTCTTCCTTTCCCTCCCTTTCATTTTTTCCCGGTGGTTTGGTGGATTTTCCCGCTGAAATCCTTTAGGGGGGCACTCTGCCCCCCTGCCCCCCCCCCCGGCTGTTCCGCCACTGCGGAGCCCGCCAGGTGACAATGCGGGGGAAAAAAATTCTCCATGGATTATTGCGTTCCCTCGCAATATCGTTGACGTATCGACAGGCGCTGTATATACTAGCCTATACTATACTGTTTTAGTGTGCATATAGACCGGGAACGAGAGGGGGTTAGCTTAACGAAAAATTACCCCCTTTTCATGGCCATAGCTGTAATCTACGGACAAAACTATGGTATGCACGTCTGCCGTGCTCTATGTGATGGGGGCAGTCAGGAGGGCCCCAAAATAGGTCAAAACTTGAGCTAATTTGCGAAAAAAATACCTTCATGAAAACTAGTGGACATTGTAGAGCATAACCCCCTGCATTATAAATCACCGATGCCAGACATTTTAGGTGGTGGGCTATGCCCGCAAGAAGCCCCCAAATATCAAAACGCCCATTCCTTTGTGTACAACGGGAAAATAATTTGAGACGATGAGCTAGATTAGAAAAACAAATTAACCCATTGAAACCTGGTGGAAATTGTTAAGGAAGATCCCCTATGTCATGAATGACCCCGCCAGACGTTTTCAGTGATGGGTTGCGCACGCTAGACGTCCCCAAAATGAAGTCAAAATGCTTTATCATTACCTCTCAATAACACATTGTGAACTTTAAGACAATGAAGTATAATTGCAAAACAAGTTACCCCCATGAAACCTAGTGGAAATTATCAAACATGTGCCCCTGCATAGTGGATGACCCCTGCCAGACATTGTCAGCGGTGGGTTGTGTCCGGCAGACGCCCCCAAACAGTGTGCTAAAATAATTCCAAAACGTCCATTTCCTTAGACCAGTGCACAATACATGTGTCATGTGTAAGAGGAATATAGCTTTGAAACAGTAAACTAGATTAGCAAAAGAAATAACCCCAATGAAACCTAGTGGAATTTGACAAACATGTTCCCCTGCATAGTGGATGTCTCCTGCCAGACACTGTCAGCGTTGGGTTGTGTCCGGCAGACTCTCCCAAAACAAGGGGGAAAAACGCCCATCAGTGCACAAAAAGTGATAACTTTGGGACAATAAACTAAATTAGCAAAACAAGTTACCCCCATGAAACCTGGTGAAAATTGTCCCCCTGTATCAAGAATGACCCCCGCCAACCATTTTCAGCGGTGGGCTGTGTCTGGCAGTCGCCCCCCAAACCAGGGGGAAAACCCTACTCAAAATTTATGATTACTTTAGATTTTCGTGCACTGATGAATAGGCGTTTCCCCCTTTGATTTGGGGGCGGGGTCATTCATGACATAGGGGATCTTCCTTAACAATTTCCACCAGGTTTCAATGGGTTAATTTGTTTTTCTAATCTAGCTCATCGTCTTAAATTATTATTTTCCTATTGTACACAAAGGAATGGGCGTTTTGATATTTGTTGGCTTCTTGCGTGCACAACTCACCACCTTAAATGTCTGGCATTAGTCATTTATGATGCAGGGGGTCATGCTCTACAATTTCCACTAGTTTACGATTAGATTACAGCTATGGCCATGAAAAAGGGGTAATTTTTTTCGCTAAGCTAACCCCCCCCCCCCTCTGGCTCCAGGTCTATATGCACACTAACACAGCATAGTATAGACCTAGTACTAGTATACAGCGCCTGTCGATACGTCAACGGTATTGCGAGGGAACGCAATGATTATTGCGTGTGAACGCAATATTATTGCGAGGGAACGAAATGATTATTGCGTGGGAACGAAATGATTATTGCGTGGGAACGCAATAATCCATGGAGATTTTTTCCCCTAATGTCACCTGGTGGGCTCCGTACATATATACGTAAGTTCAGTTCCAAATGCACGGGAACATTGATTCGCGGGACCCAAACACGCTAGTTTAAGTTTAACAACTTAATTTTTGATGGCCGGATAATGTTGTACGACATGCGGCGACCTGTCGGCAATCGATAGGTATACCAATCGTTTTCTGGGTAAATTGGCAGGATTGCAGTTCTTTTTATTGTGGAAGTTGGCTGAGATTTAAGATTATGATTTTTCTTTGTAAAATGAGAGCAACATATACTACTCCCACATATCTCGAAGGTTACAGGTATCACACTGAATGCCTAGTGACATTCGATTTATATTTACACGTACAGTATAGGCCTATTACTGAAAATCACCTTCACAAATCTCATTACAGGTTATTTTACATCTCAGGGACACACGTCTACTAAGAGGATGGGAGACACATTTTCAAGGTAAGCTAATACTTCATGTAGGTATCTTTTGGGTCGACATTTGCATTCTTGCAGATAATGGACGGCCCATCACATACTGTCGACTTCTAAGCCTAGACCTCTGAAAAGCCCCCCCCCCCCCATTTGTTCTGTTTGAAAGTGCAAAGTAAACAGGTAAACCATCCCTCTACAACGGTAGCTCAACATCAGGTAGCACGTTTTCTCTAACCGGGGGGGGGGGGGGGGGGGGGTCGCAAGAGCGAATCGGGCGTGCGACGTCCCGCTGATTTTTTTTCCCCCAGTAAATTCGTCATTTTCATACACTAACGGGTCGATTAATGGCCAAAAGATGCCTAAGATAGCTGGCCCCTGCATTCTTGATTTTTCTTCTACTTGTTCATTTCTACTTATAATCATGTCTGTATTCTGTTGTCAGTTGTTATTTTACTGTCACATTTGTAATTTGATCAATTATATTGTATATTATTACTATTGTTTGTACATTTTTTATTTGATTTGACAATAAATGCAGAAACTCCTGCAAGAAAAGTGATGGTTTCTTATTTTATTTTTTGCTTTTCGGGAAAAAAAATGTGAAAAGCCTGTCAGAAAAAGTTTACTTGATCAAGGCCCCGGCCCAGCAGTCTTATGGGGTGTTGCAAGAAAGTTGCAATTGATTGAAAATAATTGCTTATTTTGAAACAACCATTCTGATTGGCTCAGGGTCTGCCCTTTTAAGAAAGCATGCATGCAACATTGACAATCCAGTGACAATCAGTTGCAACTTGCAATCGATTGCAACTTTCTTGCAACACCCCAATAGTCATGTAAATGTTGGAAGCAAAATGATAATAAATGAGGGGACATCAGGAAAGAGCTTTTTAAACAAAGGCTCCCTATTGAAACACTCCCGACCCACTAGCAACAACACCCAATTCCACTGGCGTAAATCCACTTTCAGGAGGGGGGGGGGGGGAATGATTGACTTTTTTTGCCGATTTTTTTTTTCCTGTCGAACTCACACTTAAGTATAAACACACGCCCTCACCCACCTGAACAGACCCCCTTACACACATTTTAATTTCTATTGTGTGAGCTAGCGAAGCGAGCGAAGCAAAAATTATCACTTGCGAGATTGCGAGCATGCAAAACAATAACAACAACAACTGCACTATTATTTTTCAAATTCTGAACCCCTTTTAAAAAAGGCTACTTGAAAAAGTCTATGAAATCCTGAAAGAAATACATTCATGCGAGGGAGAAAATCGACCGAGCTCTAGAAAAATGAGGTATTTTAAACCCTCAAAACTCTATTTTGATGTACCCTGCGGATGGGGAGGGAGCGAATATCTCTTAAAGATTATAATTCTTCTTCATTTTCTCCTTTCCATTTTTCTCTTGTGCGTTTTTGCGCCCCCTCCAAGTGCCGCCCTGATTAGATATTAGATTTCTTTAAAATGTTTAACCCTCTGCAAATGCAGTATTTAGCAAAACACATATGAAACTATGATGACAGTGAGCAGAACAACGACAATTGCATCATTATTTTTTCAAACTCTGAACCCTTTTTAGAAAGCTTGTTTAAGAACTATTATAGGGGGCGCGAAACTCTGAGATTCTGAGAGAAAATGATCATGCGAGGGACCAAAGCGGCCGAGCTTTAGAAACTGTCTGCACTTTAAACCCTCAAAACCTCTATTTCTGGTGCATTTACCCTACAAATGGGGGGGGGGGGGGCAAAATCCTTTAAAATATGACTTTTCTTCATTCTCCGTTTTCTTTCTTTTTCTCTATTTCGTTTTTTGCGCCTCCCTCCCGAGTGTGCCGCCCGGGGCACTTGCCCCCCGGCCCCCCGTAGATACGTCACTGTTATGTTGTCATGTTTTGTAATTTGATACATGAGAAATAAAACACCCTTGAACTTGAACTTAAATTTGAAAGCTGAATTCATGCAGTTTTGAAGTAGTACGTAGAAATTCTTTTTAATAATTATTCATTAAAAATAGTAAGTAAACACCCTGTCAGAACCTCAGTCAATCCTTTGGCTATTTTATTTCAGTTTCATGTTAATTTTTGTCTTCTCCAATACAGAAGGATTCTTTTCATGATGATAACCTGATTTTTTCATACATATATAGACAAGTATTGTATATTTTTCCTATATCATATAGTCAAACCTTTTCTTAGAATAATATTGAAATAGCAAGTTTCATCTTTCTTGTTTTCCGTTCACTTTGGAAGAAATTGTCGCCCTCTTTGTGCTTCATTGTTTACCCAGAGACTGAGATTCTATATCTAAAAGAAACCCACTATGACAAAAACTCTTGTTTCTTATTTTGTTAACAGTCAGTCTCGAATCCATCATGGGCGATTCGAGGAAGTCATCCATCAGGTAGCAGAAGCCATATCAGATGACAGGGATTTAAGGAAGCTTGGTGTAGAACTTGGGCTGAGGCACAGCACGATCTTAAGGGCAATCACGAAAAACTGGGAAGATGGTCCTAAAACTACACGCGGTAACAATTGGATGCTTCGTAAATGGGCGAATACCACACGGTCCGAAAATCTACAGCCAGCTCTCAAAGCAGCTCTCGAAAAAGCCAAGCTAACAGAGATAGCACAGACATGTCTCCTTGGTATAGGTGGGTTTTAGATAATAATCCTTTGCCTGATTTACTGAATGATTCATTAAGTTTATTATTTTATAGAATATAACAGCAAACAAAATAACACACATGATAACATAAATATGCTGTAAAAATTATTGTAGGAATGTACAGTAAACTGCAGGCAGTAGGGTTGCCAGTAATTTACTGCATTTTTGTTTGTTTTACTCTAAAACTCTGAACAGTAGTACACGAATGTAAAAATGGAGTTCTAAAGAACTGGCAAAAAGGTTGCTATCCTAACCCTAAAACTTGATTTTCTTAGAAAGAACCCTTGAAAAAGAACTCCTAAAATAAGTTGATTGTCTTCCATCTCAAGTTTAGCACTAGTGGAAATAGAACATGAGAATGAATGTGCATTGCAAACGTAAAACTAAAAACAATGTAGACTAAAAACGAATACCTAATAGTGATAAAACATAAAAATTTCTAAGATCACATTAAAGTTAACACAGGAAGCGTAATGTATTTCTATATAGTGTAAAAAACTTGGCTGCAGGGTTGCCAGTAATTTACTGTATTTTTTTTACAGTGTTGTACTGTTTATTCTAAGGTAAAACTGTAAACAGCGGTATGTAAATGTAAAAACAGATTTTAAACTGTAAATGATACAGTATAGTTTACTGTATCAGTTCCGGACAGTGGCATATCTAGGCATTATGGCGCCCGGGGAAAACAGTGAAGTTGCACCCGTCCCCTTCCCGAGTGCCCAAACGTATCTACATTATAGTACAAGCGATTGAGCGAAGCGACCAAGTGGTGATTTAAAAAAAATTAATCCGTAAAAGCGGTATTTCTTGCACAGTTCACCAAGGAAATTAGGCAGTTGACCACTGAAATTAAACGGTAGAGAAGATCGAAATTAGATATTAATAAATAGTTTTCTATTTTCTCAGTTTCAAAATTGGGAGTAAAATTAACGAAAACCCTTGAGAAATGTTCAAGGCCTGATTTTGATAACAAGGAGACAAAAAATTTAGATTTCTCTCAAATGTTTAACATTTTCAAATGCTGTATTATACTGGGGGCGGAGTATTTAGCGAGGGGCAGATGAAACTTATATGACCGCGAGCACAGGATTTCCCGGACAAATTCACAAGTTTGTCATTCAAATTAATTTATTTTGCATTCAAATTCGACGATTTTGCAGCTGTCAGGTGTATCTTACATTCAAATCTATATTACTAGTTAACAAATTTGTAAAATTCTCTTTCGAATCTACGTATTTTTCATTCAAATTCATGAAAAAGCTGCTTTTTCACCATCTTGTCTTTCAATTTAGCGCAATACGAATTGCTGCCCTCGCGACGTTATCTTTCCAGCATTCTAATTCGTTTTTAGCAATCAATTTAGCACTTTGAGCAGTTAAATTCGAGGGTTGATATAAAATGATTGTTTACAGATTTTTATCGCTCATTCAATGTTTCTTCTGAATTTCATAAAGTTTTTCCTTGTATTTTAAGCCAAATATAGATGTTTTCATTTAGTTAACAATCAGAATGGGAGTTATATCATCAGTTTAGTATTTTCCATACTAATCATGCTAATGATTTATGAGATTCGTATTCGGGTCATATAGTGTCCTGCTCCCTTTCATTTCATAACCATAGACATTCAGATCTAATAGTAAATTTAAAAAAAAAAGGGGGGGGGGGGAAGGAAAATCATCTATTGATATGATTGATCGTCTCAAGAGGTCCGTGAATTCTAAACTTGTCTCTTGTTTCCTTGTAACAAAGGAAAAGTTATTGAAAATGAAGGATAATGTACATGGAATTGTGATTGGTGTGGGAACTCATGTCTAAAATTCTGAACATAATTCCTTAAATAATATGTAGCGTCAGAGGGGCGATTATGGATCCCTTCCCCCTTGTCCCAGGTACGTGCCCATAAATTGCCAGCGCCTAGCTCAGGTTTTGGCCCCTCTTTACTGAATTTCTGACAGCGCCCAAAATGTACTGTTTTGAAAATACCGTTGTTTCATTAAAAGAAATAGCAGAGGAGACCATACTGACAAAGCATGTTTATATTCTCATTATTTATGATTGTAAATGTCAAATATTTATATGAGCAACAAACAAACAAACAGACGAAACTAACAAACTAGAACACATGTGATGTATTAATTTCCTTTAACTTGAATGAATATATTGCGAACATGAATGCTCGGTGTTAATTTGAATGCTGGAAATGACGCCTCGACAGGTGTCGGCGAATTTGAATGCCAGTTAAGCAGTTTTTAAATTGAATGACAAATGTACGAAATCCTTCGATAAAAGTGTTAAATCCAACAATAGAACAGGGGAATTGAATGATAATTTACATGACAAAATCAATTTTGGAGAATTTGAACGCAAAGAAAATGAATTCGAATCACAAACATGCCAATTTGGCCGGGAAATCCTATATTTTTCATATTCCGAACCCCTTAAAACTTAAAGGCTATTTTAGAAAGCTCGTGATATCCTGAACGAAAATATATTCATGCGAGGACGCAAAGCGATCGATAACTAGAAAATGTGGTATTCTAGGGCATTTTAAACCCTCAAAAACTCTATTTCTGATGCATTTACCCTGCGGATGGGGGAGGGAGCACATATCGCTTAAGATTAAGATTTTTCTTCACTTCTCCTATATCTTTTTCTCTTGCGTGTTTTGGCTCCTCTAAAGTGCCATCCTTATTAGATGTTAGATTTCTTTCAAATGTTTAACCTTTGCAAATGCTGTATTAGGCAACAGTGGGAGGGGGGCAGTATTTAGCAAGAGGCAAATAAAACCTACCTGACAGCAAGCAAAACAACGACAACTGCATCACTATTTCTTAAAATTCTGAACTTTTAAAAAGCTTGTTTATGAACAGGGGCCGCGAAATTATGAGATTCTGAGAGGAACTGATCATGCGAGGTCGCAAAGCGACCGAGCTTTAGAAATTTGTACACTTTAAACCCTCAAAACCTCTATTTCCGATGTATTTACCCTGCAAAGGGGGGGGGGGGGGGAGAGTGCAAAACCCTTAAAAATATATGATTTTCTTAATTTTTTTTTTTATTTTTTGCGTTTTTTGCGCTCCCTCAAAATGCCGCCCGGGGAACTTGCCCCCTTGCCCCCCCCCCCTCCCCCGATACGCCACTGGTTCCGGAATTAACAGTAAAGTACTGGCATCTCTGCACATGCTGCCAGTTATTTACTGTAAATTCTTACAGCAATTTGTTGTACAGTGTAATCCTGCATGTGCAGTCCTGATCCCACTCAAATAGGAATTTGTTTTTGCTTATTTTAAAATGGAGAAGAATACATAATTATTGCCATTATGCATATATTCTTCATGCTTTTAAACCTATGTGTTTAGATGAGCAGTCCATAAGAGAGAGCAAACGCCTTTCCCAAACAATCTCTACACAGCCGAGTGAAGAAGGTAGGGTTTTCTATCAGTTTATGACTTTTCTGTCAATATGACATACGCAGTCAATCGGGAAGAATCGCTTCCCCCTGCTTGTTTTTTCTACTTTTTTTTTTTTTGTCTCTCTTTTTTCAATTACCTCCATTTACTAACTCTTCAGGTCTGTTGGTTCTTATTTCCGCAATAAGAATCATATCACTTCTGTTTGGTGCCGACATCTATTTGATTGGTCCATGCGAGCAAGATTGGCGAAATAAAGTCTTTCGTCTCTCTCTCTCTCTCTCTCACGTATATAGTTACAAAACCATATTGACATTTCCTAAAGAAAGGAAATATGGGAAAGATTGCAGATCTTCCTTGGGTTCCATAAAGTTGAAGGATTTCCTTCTAATTCGATACATAAAATGCCTAAAAGGTAAATGACGTGTGTGGTGGGTCTTTCAGCGTATTTGAACAAGAAACATCTAAAACACACACCACTACATCATCGCATTTGATAAGCTCATTAAACTAAAATCATTGGAAAAACCATAATCGTTATTCAGTTCATTAACAGTCGAAATATAATCCTTTGAATGCATGCTACCAAACTTTGGAAAATGATACGCTTTTGTTTCCAAAGACTGCCCTCTAACATAAAACTAATGTTTATTTAAACTGGCCTGACCTTACCGACTGCGATAACTGTATGTAATTATGTCATTAAAGGTGATACAGCTGCCCTGCTTTTAGCAAACAAGAGCTTATACACATAATTAAATCTCATATCGAGGTCTGAGATGCCTTAAGTTGTATTTGAGCTGACGTTCCCATTTTTAGAACAACCTGTGTTCATCTATATAATTGTATAATTTGATGGATGGCTAAAATATTTTTTCAAAAGTCCAAGAGAAGTCAACGTGCAAAGGAAATCATAGTCACTTTATGCAAAGAAGCGTATACTGACTGAGAGAGAGAGAAAAAAAAATGAGAGAGAGAGAGAGAGAGAGGGAAAAACAGACAGAAAAAAAAAACATGACTGAATGGTTTGAAATGAAATTCCGCGTTTGTCATCCCCCTAACCACCAGCGATTTTTTCCCCACGAGAGTTCCGGACCCCCAGTGGTGTAGACAGGTTCTTACACCTGGGGTGGGGGAGGGGGGATTATTTGCCGTTCACGAGAAATCGAGGATCAATTTCGTATACAGATACACACACACACACACGCACACACACACGCACACGCACACACCCGCACACAAACACACACCCTCACACATACACCCGAATGCACAGCACCGGCGTAAATCCACTTTGAGGAGTGGGGGGGGGGGGGGGATGATCGACTTTTTCGCCGTTTTTTTTCTGTCGAACTCACACTTAAGTATAAACACACGCCCTGACCCACCTGCACAGACCCCCTTATACACATTTTGATTATTATCTTGCGAGCGAGCGAAGTGAGCAAGCAAAAAAATACAATTTTTCTGATTTTCAATCGCATTTTCAAATAGAAATTCTATAATATGATGAGCGAGCAAAGTGAGCGAGCCAAAAATGACCTTTTTTCTAGCTTTCACTTGCATTTTCAAACAAAAATTCTAAAACATGAGCGAGCGACGCGAGCGAGCCAAAAATAGGCACTTTCCTGGTTTTAAATCACATTTTTAAATAGAAATTCTAAAATATGATGGTTGTTTATGACAGATTATCAAAAATTTTATTAACTGATTAATTCAAATATCATTTCTTCCTTAAAAAGTGAAAAAGTGTGTGTGTGTGTGTGGGGGGGGGGATATTTGTACACACCATCCGCCTCTCAAAAAAGTGGGGGGATATATTCCCCATCCCCCCAGGATTTACGCCAATGATGCACAGACATAAATAGAAGATATACGCACCGTGACAAACGAATATAGAATATGGTCTGACACACATTATTGCATATTTGCATCACGCTATTTGTCTTTTTTTAAATTGTGTTGTTACACCACTTCAGAAAAACTGTGACGGCGCCGAAATTACCCAAACGTAATATAAATAACAACATATATCAGAATAATGATCGATATAGTTATGATAGTACTCGTCATCTCAGTCACATTAATGATGATGATAACTACTATTATTATCATAAGCATAATATTAATAATGCATTACTAATTATCATCATTATCATTATTATTAATATTATTATTATTATTATTATTATTATTATTATTATTATTAATATTATTATTATTATTATTGTTGTTGTTGTTAAAATGACAAAAATTCTTATCATTATAGCTGTTCCCTACTCAACGTCACCCTAGGGTCATATATCTCCTTTTCATTTTAGTTTACTTTTTTTTTGTATTTTTGTCATCATTCTTACTATTTAACGATTGTGAATAAGCCTTATGCTTAAAGAGTTGGGGAGAGAAATTTATCTTTGTTATTTATTGGAAATCGGATCTTAACAGTAAAAACAAGCAATCACATCTCATTAATTTTTCCCCGGACGAGGAATTTATTAAATAAAACAACTCACTAATATTACATAGTTTACATAACATTTTTATGGTTTTGTTGTTTATATAACTGAAGAGATTCGTGAAACCTTTCGGATCATACATGTCTTCAAACTTTGTAAACTAAATCTTCTTCAAAATTTCGTTAATCTTACATACTTTTCCTCTGAAATTTTAAGTAGTATTTTCTTTTTTGAGGTATTTCACATTTTCCAAAAGATCTCTTTTAAATTCAAGAAACATAACTATCGAATTGAACTGTTTAGATGTGAAATTACTTAAAACATACACCTTATAAATGATATATTGAGCAAACAATAGGATAATATTAAGAAGAATCATATTTTCATTATCATTATTATCATTAGCTGATAACTAATATTTTTCATCAATATCGATGTTTAAATCATAAACAGTATAGATAAGATAAGAACGCATTTACTGCACTTTTCCAAACTTGAATTTTAGTAATGAAATCCAATCGAAATTTGGTGCTAATTAAAGTTTGTGCTGCCAAAAGTACCATACATTTGGTTCAGGGTATTTAATTTCAACTAACAAAGAGTAAAATTGTTTTGTTTTAGTTTTCAAAATATTAATATAATCCCCTGGTTTTATTTGAAATAACTGAGGACTATACTCAATGTTGGCTTCCTATCTTTCTAACTTATCAAACCAAAAACGTGGAAAAGCTTTTTAATCTTAGAATATTGAAATTTGACGAGCAAGGAAGTTGTCATTAATTTGTGAGTCATCTTTCCACATTCCATTTTCAATTATGTCCTTTACCCTATCTATACCGTTTTCATGCCACGCATCAGAATACAGTAGTTTACCATTGAACTTGATGTTGATGTTATACCATATCACTTCATTTTGAATGTCATTAGAATGTAAAAAATCGACGAAACGTATTTCGTCCCAAGAAGAAAATAGATTACAATAAAATGGGGGAAATTTTTGTTTTTTACACAATGAAGTCTTATCGCTATATGAACAATTAATTTGTAAACATAATGGTAATCCTCCTAATCTATTTATTAACCAGAAGAGGCTAAAATATTTCCATGGTTGGGATGCACTATTATCTAACAATTTTGACATCCAGGAAAGCCTCAGTGATTTAAATCTAGCATTCAGATCTATCATTCCAAGACCACCTTCAAATGTTGGAAGGTTAACAACTTTTCTTTTAATCTTTTCCCTTTTTTGAATTCCATAAAAAGGAGTAAAGTAATTTGTTTAATTCTTTTTCATATTTATAAGGAATCATATAAAATGAGCCGAGATATATCAATTGTGATATAAGTAACATTTTTATAACTACTATCTTGCCAAAATATGTTAAGTTTCTTATTTTCCATAAGCTAATAATATCTTTTATTTTGTCAATTTTAACTGACCAGTTGAAATCATTGAACTTATATAACATGAGCCGAGATATATATCAATTGTGATATAAGTAACATTTTTATAACTACTATCTCGCCCAAATATGTTAGGTTTCTTATTTTCCATAAGCTAATAATATCTTTTATTTTGTCAATTTTAACTGACCAGTTGAAATCATTGAACTTATTGATATCTTTACATAATACAACACCAAGATATTTTATAGGTTCATCTGACCATGATAATTTGTCAACACATTTTGTTGTATGAACATCAATATTTGAAGATATCATTTGTGTTTTTCCCAGATTTAACTCTAATCCAGCAGTTTTCAAACAAAATTATTTCATTCATGACAAGATCACCTGAATGCACAGAGTCAACGAATAATGTCGTGTCATGAGCTAGCTGAGAAATCTTTAAATTATTTTCATAGGGTGATTCTGTCATGGGCACATGTAGTTTACATTGGATCTTATTCTACAACTAAAACAAACAGTAATGCCGATAGAAGGGCATCCTTGTCTAACACCCCTGTTTATATTAAAGGGTTGTGAAATCCATCCACTATTAATTATTTTACCTTGAGCTCTTTTATTCAACACCCTGACCCACTTAACAAATGACTCTTTAAAATTAAATCTTTTCAAAGTTTCAAAAAGAAAGATATGACTAACACAATCAAAGGGCTTTTCGAAATCTAAAAAGAGTATAATTCCATTCTTTTCCATTGTATTGCAATAATCGATTAGATCCTGAACCAATCTTAAATTTTCGGAAGCAGAGCGAACTCATATATAACCAGTTTGATCAAAAGAAACTATAAAATGAACAACTCTTTGCAACCATTTAGGCAGAACCCTTGCTATAATTTTGCAGTCTATATTTAATAAAGAAATGGGCCTCCAATTATCCAAATTTTTCCTATCGCCCTTTTTGTATAACAACGTAAGTATTGCTTGTTTTTGACTATCTGATAACTCTCCCTTTTCGTATGCTTCATTTAAGCTTTGAACTCATATATCTTTACTGTCATTCCAAAACCATTTATAAAACTCTGCACTTAACCCATCTCCGCCTGGTGATTTATTATTCTTCATTGGTTTGATAACATTTCTTTTCTGTTAAAGGACTTCACAACTAAGTGAGTCGTTTTCATTTGATTGTTTTAACCCGGTGTTCTTGAAATAAGTTTCAACATCGTCAATACATATATGTTCATTTGCCGAGTACAGTTTTCTGTAATACTCAGTAGTAACATCTAAACCGTCATTCAGAGTCACAACAGTTGTGCCTTCGTATGTTAACGAGTCCATTTCCTTTTTCTTACCATTGACTTATCTTTTCAATAAATATTTTGTTGACTTTTCCCCCATGCTCTAACCACTTTTCTCTGGCTCTAACATAGACACCTTTACATTTGCATACATATAGTTTATCAAGCTTATCTTTAGTTTCTTCCATTTCCTGAATATCATCATTTGTTGGGTTTTCATCAACTTTAACAGACAGTTCATTTAATGTGTTTTGCAATTGTTTTAAGTTTTGATCTTGTTGATTTTGTCTTCTTTGGAGTATTTGATAGCAAATTCTTTTATCTTAATTTTACAAAGTTCCTATTTCACTTGTGAGCTTTAGAGCGCATATTGTAATTTCACATTCATGATTACGAGTTTATATTTTCTTTAAATGTCTCATCTTGGAGTAAGGAATTGTTCAATTTCCAATATCCTTCGCCTCGAGAGAAACTACTTACCTTTACTTTCAGTGATACAGAATTGTGATCGCACTTAAGTGCTGGACGAACATCTGTGCTGTGTATCGAATAATATAAAGAAGAAGAAATAAGCCAATAGTCTAACCTTGAAAAAAATACCAAACTACGACTGACGCCAAGTAAATTGTCTTTTTGTCGCCGAACATCTGTGAGTTTATTTTGTTGAATAAATTTCACAACATTACCATTAGGTTTACATAAATGAGATACTCCCCGTGTATCCAAAGCGGGTTTCTGCGTACAGTTCTAGTCACCTCCACAGATTAACACGTCCTCATCTTGTAAAATTCGTTTAAACCAGAGGCGAATATTTATATTGAAAACATTTTCGTCTGACGATTTGGTGGGTGCATATACGTTAAGAACAGTATAACATTTTGTTTGATACAATATTCTGATAGCAATGGCTCTACCATCATTTCGACCGTGGGTTGTTATGATCTTAAAATAATAATCATAATAATTAGACCATTTATATAGCGCAGTCACTATGTAAATATACTCTACTGCGCTGTAGTGTAACAGAGCTCCCAACAATGCTACTGCTCAAACAAATTAAACAATTATGCATATAATACAATTAACCAAAAACTTCTGAAAAAGGTACATTATTATACGAAACAATACTGCAACACCTTTCAAGTGATTAGTCCCTTGGCTAAAATAGCACGGATCCTTCCATTCAGAAGTTATGTTTTAGTTCTTTCGTCCAAAAAGTTTCTTGTAGAAAAACGATGTCTGTTTTTTGTGCTCGAAGCCATGGAAACGTAGCCCTCTTACATACGAAGTGAATCAGTTCTACTTTATCATTTCTCATTTTCATTGATTTTTGATGTTCCATTGTCCGTTTTCCATTATCTGTGCCTAACACCGAAGTTAATTTTCTTTATTTTTGTTTGCATTCTGATTTCTTGCTTCTGGGGTTTTGTCTACGCTTCCTTTTCGTCGATTGACCGCGATTATTTTTCTCTAGCGTAGGAGTCTCTGGCGATTGCGGTGATCTCTCTTCATCACTGGACCATGAAGATGAACTCTGTTGATCGTAAGTCTCGTCATCATCGTCTTGGGCTGAGCCGAGATACGAGACTGGCGCACTTCCAGCATCACTATCGCTTTCTTTTTGTCGCGAAGCGCGTTCACATCGAGCACTCCCGTCTCTACTAGTTAAATTAAAAATACAAACGATCTTTTGTGTGGAGCAATGTTATTGCTCCCTTCCTAAGTTAGTGCCCTTACAAAACTCTACGGGGAAGTTTTGTGGTCAAGATAGCCTAACCTCTTTTATTAAAAAGAGAAAATCTTTTAAACATTTTTTTTTAAATTTTGGGTGTGATTTGCATATTTTGAAATTCATTGATGTTCCGATTTGATCACACTTTTGATGATTTGGAAATTTTCCTTGTGTTGATCAGGGTTTAGAGTGTGATTTACATATCACCTTTTTCATTTCAGTTTTAATTTTCAAATTCAAAGTTGTAAGTTTTATTATTGAATAATAAACGAGACTTTACTCAGAGTCCGGTTAACAGGCATGACAGGGGTAAAGATTACTTCTTTGTTATCGATCAGAAAATTATTGGATTTCCATGCCGAAGAAAAAGTTAAGCATGTAGAATTTTATTTCTAAAATCTAGACAATGAAAAGATATTATAGAGGAAATCATCATGCAGGTCATCATGCAGAATTTAATAAATACAACGTGTTGTTTCCTGCCGAATACTGGACCCTTTTTTTCAATGCTCAAAATCGGCAAACAAACGTTTCGTCTTAACTCTTAACTGAACTCACAGTCTTTTCGATGGGATTATCAGGCATTAGTGAAACAAATAAACTTACTAAAATAACAGAAATAGACACAATAGACTCAATAGAAATATATTGATAGATATTCTGGTTGTACTAAAAGTGGTACTCTGCAAATTGTGGCTCAAGAATTAATCAAACGTTTAAATAAATGGTGATTATTTAAAAAAAATGTTTTTTTGCTGTTCATATTCCTAAGACAAAGTTTAATGACATTCTCATGTTCATCACCACAACCAAATTTGCCATGTCTTTTACAGGTTAAATGATTAAATCTGCAGTCTTTTACTGATTACAGGTACCCTCTTCAAAATACATTTCAGGTTTTTCTTGTTATTTGCCATCATCTTCCCAAACTGATCGTTTCACCAATTTCTGTTAGATTTTTCCCATCTCATTCTTTCTGTACCTACTTATAAGTTTTAAAGAATGCATGTATTTCATTAAAACTCAGTTAACTCAGTTATTTGGGCCAGATTACTAGAAATCTATAGCATCTAGCATTTGAGGAATAAAACATTTAAAACCAGTTCTAACACAGCATAGATTACTATTGTACCCCTGAACACGAGGAAGTATAATGACATATGCTGCATACAATACTGTCTAAGGTCATTTTTTTTTTTGGGGGGGGGCGGGGGGTGGGGGTGGGGCTCACATAAGTCCAAAACAACAACTGCTCTGGAACAACGTAAAATGGAGAGTGATTCACAGGAATATATCATCATATACCTACCATAAAAATCGGCATGACTATTCCATACTGCTACTTAAACCCTTGGTTTATTTTACCTATTGCTAAAAAAAGTAAAATCATACAAATGGCAGATGAGAAATTATAGCACTCGCAACTTGAAGTCTTATTCCAGCGACTGGACAAGAAAAATGTATCAACATTTCAGTTTCGAACAGGGGACCTTCCAGTTAATATACCCAACTACACAACTGAGCCACAAGGCCTCCTTTGTTTAATAATAGTTTGATCTATGTCTTATCTTTTTCTAGCTGGTCAGAGACAGAGTGATCCACGTACCGAAAGTGTCCCTAACCTAAACAGTGAACCAGGTAAATTTCTACTATTAGTTTTTTTTTTTTTCATTTTAGAAGGAATTCCTATCGGTTTCAAACGATATATTCAATTAACAAGTACACCTGAAATACCCCCCCCCCCCATGTTTGTACTGAAATAGAAAATAAAAGCATGCTTTATAATGATATACAAATCATAATCAGCTTTTTGTAATCTAGTGTTTTCTTTCACTGTTTGAACTAATATATGCATTCTCGTTGTCTTTGTAAATGACATGCCCAACAAGGTCCATTGTAACATACGTACTTGTTTACATAAGGACATAGCAGAAACTGTAACAAAACCTGAAGAAGGCTTGATTAGTTTGTCACTCTGGCTAAAGCAAAATAAACTTTTAGTTAATGTAAGCAAATGCAACTGGTGTTTATTGGAACGCGACAACGGTTAAAGACTGCTCAAAATTATCTTGAAAACTCTCATATTCAAATTGATGGTAATGAAATAAAAACAAAAAAGTGAGTCTTGTAAATATCTGCGTGTAATCATAGGTCCAAGTCTTACATGGAAAAGTCACATCGATTGTCTTAAAAGGTTGTGAATCTCTTTGTTTTTACCTTCGAAGGTTGCGTCCATATATTAATTAATAACAAAGTTGCAGTAACATTCAAATTCTTTAAATCACTGATTCAATGCCAATTTGACTATAATCGTAGCTCTCTGTGGTGCAATGCCAATAAATCACACTTAAATCTTCAGAACCAATCACTAAGGACTGTTATGAATGTAGATTATAGATTCTCCTGATTTATTATATACCTCACTTGAATATGACCGTCCTCAGTTAAGGTGGGTTAAAGAATGGGCTTGTACATGTACTATGTTTAGATCCATCTCTAAATTGTATCCACCTCTAAATTGTATCCACCTTAGCTATCAAAATTATTCTCTTTTCTTGAGTCAGTGTATCATACAAGGTCGGGTGGAAATAAATTACAACTCATTCAACCTAAAACTAACTATGGCAAAAGATCACAGGTGTATCGAGGAGCTAAACACTGGAATGATCTGAATTGTCCAGTAGTTGATTATATTTTGGCATCTCAACGGTTTTTAAATAATCCTTCTTTAACCCTACGATCACGCTATTATCCGAGGGGAGGAGACGGTCTCCAGAGATCATCTTATCTTATCTTTTCACTGTTCACACCTGCATGGACTGTCTCTGAGCCGCGGAGACAAGTCGTTGCAGATCATGTACGGCGAGGCCGAGCCGCGCGTTTTCGTTTTACAACGTATCGTAAGCGTAAGTGAACTGAACCGAATTGAACTGAATTTCAGTCTTTACAAATTAAAATACCAACGATCTTTTGTGTGGAGCAATGTTATTGCCCCCTTCCTAAGTTAGTGCCCTTACAAAACTCTACGGGGAAGTTTTGTGGTTAAGATAGCCTAACCTCTTTTATTAAAAAGAGAAAATCTTTTAAACATTTTTTTTTTAAATTTTGGGAGCGATTTGCATAATCATTTTAAAATCCATTGATGTTCCGATTTGATCATATTTTAATGATTTGGAAATGATCAATTTTCCTTGTGTTGATCAGTGTTTAGAGTGTGATTTACATATCACCTTTTTCATTTCAGTTTTAATTTTCAAATTCAAAGTTGTAAGTTTTATTATTGAATAATAAACGAGACTTTACTCGGAGTCCGGTTAATAGGCATGACAGGGGTAAAGATTACTTTTTTGTTATCGATCAGAAAATTATTGGATTTCCATGCCGAAGAAAAAGTTAAGCATGTAGAATTTTATTTCTAAAATCTAGACAATGAAAAGATATTATAGAGGAAATCATCATGCAGGTCATCATGCAGAATTTAATAAATACAACGTGTTGTTTCCTGCCGAATACTGGACCCTTTTTTTCAATGCTCAAAATTGGCAAACAAACGTTTCGTCTTAACTCTTAACTGAACTCACAGTCTTTTAGATGGGATTATCAGGCATTAGTGAAACAAATATACGAACAAGCAAACAAATAAACTTATTAAAATAACAGAAATAGACACAATAGACTCAATAGAAATATATTGATAGATATTCTGGTTGTACTAAAAGTGGTACTCTGCAAATTGTGGCTCAAGAATTAATCAAACGTTTAAATAAATGGTGATTATTTAAAAAAAATGTTTTTTTACTGTTCATATTCCAAAGACAAAGTTTAATGACATTCTCATGTTCATCACCACAACCAAATTTGCCATGTCTTTTACAGGTTAAATGATTAAATCTGCAGTCTTTTACTGATTACAGGTACCCTCTTCAAAATACATTTCAGGTTTTTCTTGTTATTTGCCATCATCTTCCCAAACTGATCGTTTCACCAATTTCTGTTAGATTTTTCCCATCTCATTCTTTCTGTACCTACTTATAAGTTTCAAAGAATGCATGCATTTCATTAAAACTCAGTTAACTCAGTTATTTGGGCCAGATTACTAGAAATCTATAGCATCTAGCATTTGAGGAATAAAACATTTAAAACCAGTTCTAACACAGCATAGATTACTATTGTACCCCTGAACACGAGGAAGTATAATGACATATGCTGCATACAATACTGTCTAAGGTCATTTTTTTTTTGGGGGGGGGTGGGGGGGGGGGGGGGCTCACATAAGTCCAAAACAACAACTGCTCTGGAACAACGTAAAATGGAGAGTGATTCACAGGAATATATCATCATATACCTACCATAAAAATCGGCATGACTATTCCATACTGCTACTTAAACCCTTGGTTTATTTTACCTATTGCTAAAAAAAAGTAAAATCATACAAATGGCAGATGAGAAATTATAGCACTCGCAACTTGAAGTCTTATTCCAGCGACTGGACAAGAAAAATGTATCAACATTTCAGTTTCGAACAGGGGACCTTCCGGTTAATATACCCAACTACACAACTGAGCCACAAGGCCTCCTTTGTTTAATAATAGTTTGATCCAGTGGCGTAGACACGTTCTTCCACCTGGGGGGGGGGGGGGATGATTTGCCATTCACGAGAAATCGAGGAACAAATTTTTTCTTGGGGTGGGGCAAGATGCGTAAACATTTTCGAAGAAACTCGAAAAGCGAGGGAGCGAAGTGACCGAGCTTGTCGTTGGAGCGCTTTTGCATTTTTTAAAAATGAAATTGAAGGCTTTGGTGCACACTTTGGGTGAATTTTGTGAAAATTTTCCGTAAAAAATGTAATATTTAAAAATATCTCGGGGGGGGGGGGGGCCCTCCCCCGCTGCGTACAGCCATGCACCCATCCCCCCCCCCCACACACCCACACACATACACCTGAATGCACATAAATAGAAGATATACGCACCGTGACAAACAAATATAGAATATGGACTGAAATACATTATTGCATGCTTGCATCAGGCTTTTTATTATTATTATTTGGTTGTTACACCACTTTAGAAAAACTGTGACGGCGCCGAAATTGCCCTAAAGTAATATAAATAACTACACAAATCAGAATAATGATCGATGTAGTTATGATAGTAATCGTCATTTCAGTCACATTAACGATGATGATGATGGTAACTATCGTTATCATAAGCATAATAACAATAATAATAATAACAATAATAATAATAATAATGATAATAATAATTATCATTGTTATTACTATTATTATTGCAGTTCCTATCATTTCTAAAAATGTTAATTCAGTTTAATTGTAAGCAAACATCCTTCCCTAAAACCTGGGGGGGATGATTGTACATGTCATCCCCCCCACCTTGTGAGGTGGGGGGGATGCATACCCCTCATCCCCCCCGTTGTCTACGCCCCTGGTTTGATCTATGTCTTATCTTTTTCTAGCTGGTCAGAGACAGAGTGATCCACGTACCGAAAGTGTCCCTAACCTAAGCAGTGAACCAGGTAAATTTCTACCATTAGTTTTTTTTCATTTTAGAAGGAATTCCTATCGGTTTCAAACGATATATTCAATTAACAAGTACACCTGAAATACCCACCCCCATGTTTGTACTGAAATAGAAAATTAAAGCATGCTTTATAATGATATACATATCATGATCAGCTTTTTGTAATCTATTGTTTTCTTTCACTGTTTGAACTAATATATGCATTCTCGTTGTCTTTGTAAATGACATGCCCAACAAGGTCGATTGTAACATACGTACTTGTTTACATAAGAACATAGCAGAAACTGTAACAAAACCTGAAGAAGACTTGATTAGTTTGTCACTCTGGCTAAAGCAAAATAAACTTTTAGTTAATGTAAGCAAATGCAACTGGTGTTTATTGGAACGCGACAACGGTTAAAGACTGCTCAAAATTATCTTGAAAACTCTCATATTCAAATTGATGGTAATGAAATAAAAACAAAAAAGTGAGTCTTGTAAATATCTGCGTGTAATCATAGGTCCAAGTCTTACATGGAAAAGTCACATCGATTGTCTTAAAAGGTTGTGAATCTCTTTGTTTTTACCTTCGAAGGTTGCGTCCATATTAATTAATAACAAAGTTGCAGTAACATTCAAATTCTTTAAATCACTGATTCAATGCCATTTTGACTATAATCGTAGCTCTCTGTGGTGCAGTGCCAATAAATCACACTTAAATCTTCAGAACCAATCATTAAGGACTGTTATGAATGTAGATTATAGATTCTCCTGATTTATTATATACCTCACTTGAATATGACCGTCCTCAGTTAAGGTGGATTAAAGAATGGGCTTGTACATGTACTATGTTTAGATCCATCTCTAAATTGTATCCACCTCTAAATTGTATCCACCTTAGCTATCAAAATTATTCTCTTTTCTTGAGTCAGTGTATCATACAAGGTCGGGTGGAAATAAATTACAACTCATTCAACCTAAAACTAACTATGGCAAAAGATCACAGGTGTATCGAGGAGCTAAAAACTGGAATGATCTGAATTGTCCAGTAGTTGATTATATTTTGGCATCTCAACGGTTTTTAAATAATCCTTCTTTAACCCTACGATTCACGCTATTATCCGAGGGGAGGAGACGGTCTCCAGAGATCATCTTATCTTATCTTTTCACCGTTCACACCTGCATGGACTGTCTCTGAGCCGCGGAGACAAGTCGTTGCAGATCATGTACGGCGAGGCCGAGCCGCGCGTTTTCGTTTTACAACGTAGCGTAAGCGTAAGTGAACTGAACCGAACTGAACTGAATTTCAGTCTTTACAAATTAAAATACCAACGATCTTTTGTGTGGAGCAATGTTATTGCCCCCTTCCTAAGTTAGTGCCCTTACAAAACTCTACGGGGAAGTTTTGTGGTTAAGATAGCCTAACCTCTTTTATTAAAAAGAGAAAATCTTTTAAACATTTTTTTTTTAAATTTTGGGAGCGATTTGCATAATCATTTTAAAATCCATTGATGTTCCGATTTGATCATACTTTTAATGATTTGGAAATGATCAATTTTCCTTGTGTTGATCAGGGTTTAGAGTGTGATTTACATATCACCTTTTTCATTTCAGTTTTAATTTTCAAATTCAAAGTTGTAAGTTTTATTATTGAATAATAAACGAGACTTTACTCGGAGTCCGGTTAATAGGCATGACAGGGGTAAAGATTACTTCTTTGTTATCGATCAGAAAATTATTGGATTTCCATGCCGAAGAAAAAAGTTAAGTATGTAGAATTTTATTTCTAAAATCTAGACAATGAAAAGATATTATAGAGGAAATATCATGAAGGTCATCATGTACAGAATTTAATGAATACAACGTGTTGTTTCCTGCCGAATATTGGACCCTTTTTTCAATGCTCAAAATCGGCAAACAAACGTTTCGTCTTAACTCTTAACTGAACTCACAGTCTTTTAGATGGGATTATCAGGCATTAGTGAAACAAATATACGAACAAGCAAACAAATAAACTTACTAAAATAACAGAAATAGACACAATAGACTCGGTAGAAATATATTGATAGATATTCTGGTTGTACTAAAAAATGGTACTCTGCAAATTGTGGCTCAAGAATTAATCAAACGTTTAAATAAATGGTGATTATTAAAAAAAATTTTTTTTTTACTGTTCATATTCCTAAGACAAAGTTTAATGACATTTCTCATGTTCATCACCACAACCAAATTTGCCATGTCTTTTACAGGTTAAATGATTAAATCTGCAGTCTTTTACAGATTACAGGTACCCTCTTCAAAATACATTTCAGGCTTTTCTTGTTATTTGCCATCATCTTCCCAAACTGATCGTTTCACCAATTTCTATTAGATTTTTCCCATCTCATTCTTTCTGTACCTACTTATAAGTTTGAAAGAATGCATGTATTTCATTAAAACTCAGTTAACTCAGTTATTTGGGCCAGATTACTAGAAATCTATAGCATCTAGCATTTGAGGAATAAAACATTTAAAACCAGTTCTAACACAGCATAGATTACTATTGTACCCCTGAACACGAGGAAGTATAATGACATATGCTGCATACAATACTGTCTAAGGTCATTTTTTTTTGGGGGGGGGGGGGCTGGGGGGGGGGGGGGGGCTCACATAAGTCCAAAACAACAACTGCTCTGGAACAACGTAAAATGGAGAGTGATTCACAGGAATATATCATCATATACCTACCATAAAAATCGGCATGACTATTCCATACTGCTACTTAAACCCTTGGTTTATTTTACCAATTGCTAAAAAAAGTAAAATCATACAAATGGCAGATGAGAAATTATAGCACTCGCAACTTGAAGTCTTATTCCAGCGACTGGACAAGAAAAATGTATCAACATTTCAGTTTCGAACAGGGGACCTTCCGGTTAATATACCCAACTACACAACTGAGCCACAAGGCCTCCTTTGTTTAATAATAGTTTGATCTATGTCTTATCTTTTTCTAGCTGGTCAGAGACAGAGTGATCCACGTACCGAAAGTGTCCCTAACCTAAACAGTCAACCAGGTAAATTTCTACTATTAGTTTTTTTTTTCATTTTAGAAGGAATTCCTATCGGTTTCAAACGATATATTCAATTAACAAGTACACCTGAAATACCCCCCCATGTTTGTACTGAAATAGAAAATAAAAGCATGCTTTATAATGATATACATATCATAATCAGCTTTTTGTAATCTAGTGTTTTCTTTCACTGTTTGAACTAATATATGTATTCTCGTTGTCTTTGTAAATGACATGCCCAACAAGGTCCATTGTAACCTACGTACCTGTTTACATAAGGACATAGCAGAAACTGTAACAAAACCTGAAGAAGACTTGATTAGTTTGTCACTCTGGCTAAAGCAAAATAAACTTTTAGTTAATGTAAGCAAATGCAACTGGTGTTTATTGGAACGCGACAACGGTTAAAGACTGCTCAAAATTATCTTGAAAACTCTCATATTCAAATTGATGGTAATGAAATAAAAACAAAAAAGTGAGTCTTGTAAATATCTGCGTGTAATCATAGGTCCAAGTCTTACATGGAAAAGTCACATCGATTGTCTTAAAAGGTTGTGAATCTCTTTGTTTTTACCTTCGAAGGTTGCGTCCATATTAATTAATAACAAAGTTGCAGTAACATTCAAATTCTTTAAATCACTGATTCAATGCCATTTTGACTATAATCGTAGCTCTCTGTGGTGCAATGCCAATAAATCACACTTAAATCTTCAGAACCAATCATTAAGGACTGTTATGAATGTAGATTATAGATTCTCCTGATTTATTATATACCTCACTTGAATATGACCGTCCTCAGTTAAGGTGGATTAAAGAATGGGCTTGTACATGTACTATGTTTAGATCCATCTCTAAATTGTATCCACCTTAGCTATCAAAATTATTCTCTTTTCTTGAGTCAGTGTATCATACAAGGTCGGGTGGAAATAAATTACAACTCATTCAACCTAAAACTAACTATGGCAAAAGATCACAGGTGTATCGAGGAGCTAAACACTGGAATGATCTGAATTGTCCAGTAGTTGATTATATTTTGGCATCTCAACGGTTTTTAAATAATCCTTCTTTAACCCTACGTTCACGCTATTATCCGAGGGGAGGAGACGGTCTCCAGAGATCATCTTATCTTATCTTTTCACCGTTCACACCTGCATGGACTGTCTCTGAGCCGCGGAGACAAGTCGTTGCAGATCATGTACGGCGAGGCCGAGCCGCGCGTTTTCGTTTTACAACGTAGCGTAAGCGTAAGTGAACTGAACCGAACTGAACTGAATTTCAGTCTTTACAAATTAAAATACCAACGATCTTTTGTGTGGAGCAATGTTATTGCCCCCTTCCTAAGTTAGTGCCCTTACAAAACTCTACGGGGAAGTTTTGTGGTTAAGATAGCCTAACCTCTTTTATTAAAAAGAGAAAATCTTTTAAACATTTTTTTTTTAAATTTTGGGAGCGATTTGCATAATCATTTTAAAATCCATTGATGTTCCGATTTGATCATACTTTTAGTGATTTGGAAATGATCAATTTTCCTTGTGTTGATCAGGGTTTAGAGTGTGATTTACATATCACCTTTTTCATTTCAGTTTTAATTTTCAAATTCAAAGTTGTAAGTTTTATTATTGAATAATAAACGAGACTTTACTCGGAGTCCGGTTAATAGGCATGACAGGGGTAAAGATTACTTCTTTGTTATCGATCAGAAAATTATTGGATTTCCATGCCGAAGAAAAAAGTTAAGTATGTAGAATTTTATTTCTAAAATCTAGACAATGAAAAGCTGTTATAGAGGAAATTATCATGAAGGTCATGTACAGAATTTAATGAATACAACGTGTTGTTTCCTGCCGAATATTGGACCCTTTTTTCAATGCTCAAAATCGGCAAACAAACGTTTCGTCTTAACTCTTAACTGAACTCACAGTCTTTTAGATGGGATTATCAGGCATTAGTGAAACAAATATACGAACAAGCAAACAAATAAACTTACTAAAATAACAGAAATAGACACAATAGACTCAGTAGAAATATATTGATAGATATTCTGGTTGTACTAAAAAATGGTACTCTGCAAATTGTGGCTCAAGAATTAATCAAACGTTTAAATAAATGGTGATTATTAAAAAAAAAAATATTTTACTGTTCATATTCCTAAGACAAAGTTTAATGACATTTCTCATGTTCATCACCACAACCAAATTTGCCATGTCTTTTACAGGTTAAATGATTAAATCTGCAGTCTTTTACAGATTACAGGTACCCTCTTCAAAATAAATTTCAGGTTTTTCTTATTTGCCATCATCTTCCCAAACTGATCGTTTCACCAATTTCTATTAGATTTTTCCCATCTCATTCTTTCTGTACCTACTTATAAGTTTGAAAGAATGCATGTATTTCATTAAAACTCAGTTAACTCAGTTATTTGGGCCAGATTACTAGAAATCTATAGCATCTAGCATTTGAGGAATAAAACATTTAAAACCAGTTCTAACACAGCATAGATTACTATTGTACCCCTGAACACGAGGAAGTATAATGACATATGCTGCATACAATACTGTCTAAGGTCATTTTTTTTTGGGGGGGGGGGGCGGGGGGTGGGGGTGGGGCTCACATAAGTCCAAAACAACAACTGCTCTGGAACAACGTAAAATGGAGAGTGATTCACAGGAATATATCATCATATACCTACCATAAAAATCGGCATGACTATTCCATACTGCTACTTAAACCCTTGGTTTATTTTACCAATTTGCTAAAAAAAGTAAAATCATACAAATGGCAGATGAGAAATTATAGCACTCGCAACTTGAAGTCTTATTCCAGCGACTGGACAAGAAAAATGTATCAACATTTCAGTTTCGAACAGGGGACCTTCTGGTTAATATACCCAACTACACAACTGAGCCACAAGGCCTCCTTTGTTTAATAATAGTTTGATCTATGTCTTATCTTTTTCTAGCTGGTCAGAGACAGAGTGATCCACGTACCGAAAGTGTCCCTAACCTAAACAGTCAACCAGGTAAATTTCTACTATTAGTTTTTTTTTTTTTTCATTTTAGAAGGAATTCCTATCGGTTTCAAACGATATATTCAATTAACAAGTACACCTGAAATACCCCCCCCCCCATGTTTGTACTGAAATAGAAAATAAAAGCATGCTTTATAATGATATACATATCATAATCAGCTTTTTGTAATCTAGTGTTTTCTTTCACTGTTTGAACTAATATATGTATTCTCGTTGTCTTTGTAAATGACATGCCCAACAAGGTCCATTGTAACCTACGTACCTGTTTACATAAGGACATAGCAGAAACTGTAACAAAACCTGAAGAAGACTTGATTAGTTTGTCACTCTGGCTAAAGCAAAATAAACTTTTAGTTAATGTAAGCAAATGCAACTGGTGTTTATTGGAACGCGACAACGGTTAAAGACTGCTCAAAATTATCTTGAAAACTTTCATATTCAAATTGATGGTAATTAAATAAAAACAAAAAAGTGAGTCTTGTAAATATCTGCGTGTAATCATAGGTCCAAGTCTTACATGGAAAAGTCACATCGATTGTCTTAAAAGGTTGTGAATCTCTTTGTTTTTACCTTCGAAGGTTGCGTCCATATTAATTAATAACAAAGTTGCAGTAACATTCAAATTCTTTAAATCACTGATTCAATGCCATTTTGACTATAATCGTAACTCTCTGTGGTGCAATGCCAAAAAATCACACTTAAAAAAAATCTTCAGAACCAATCATTAAGGACTGTTATGAATGTAGATTATAGATTCTCCTGATTTTATTATATACCTCTCTTGAATATGACCGTCCTCAGTTAAGGTGGATTAAAGAATGGGCTTGTACATGTACTATGTTTCGATCCATCTCTAAATTGTTTCCACCTCTAAATTGTATCCACCTTAGCTATCAAAATTATTCTCTTTTCTTGAGTCAGTGTATCATACAAGGTCGGGTGGAAATAAATTACAACTCATTCAACCTAAAACTAACTATGGCAAAAGATCACAGGTGTATCGAGGAGCTAAAAACTGGAATGATCTGAATTGTCCAGTAGTTGATTATATTTTGGCATCTCAACGGTTTTTAAATAATCCTTCTTTAACCCTACGTTCACGCTATTATCCGAGGGGAGGAGACGGTCTCCAGAGATCATCTTATCTTATCTTTTCACTGTTCACACCTGCATGGACTGTCTCTGAGCCGCGGAGACAAGTCGTTGCAGATCATGTACGGCGAGGCCGAGCCGCGCGTTTTCGTTTTACAACGTAGCGTAAGCGTAAGTGAACTGAACCGAACTGAACTGAATTTCAGTCTTTACAAATTAAAATACCAACGATCTTTTGTGTGGAGCAATGTTATTGCCCCCTTCCTAAGTTAGTGCCCTTACAAAACTCTACGGGGAAGTTTTGTGGTTAAGATAGCCTAACCTCTTTTATTAAAAAGAGAAAATCTTTTAAACATTTTTTTTTTAAATTTTGGGAGCGATTTGCATAATCATTTTAAAATCCATTGATGTTCCGATTTGATCATACTTTTAATGATTTGGAAATGATCAATTTTCCTTGTGTTGATCAGGGTTTAGAGTGTGATTTACATATCACCTTTTTCATTTCAGTTTTAATTTTCAAATTCAAAGTTGTAAGTTTTATTATTGAATAATAAACGAGACTTTACTCGGAGTCCGGTTAATAGGCATGACAGGGGTAAAGATTACTTCTTTGTTATCGATCAGAAAATTATTGGATTTCCATGCCGAAGAAAAAAGTTAAGTATGTAGAATTTTATTTCTAAAATCTAGACAATGAAAAGCTGTTATAGAGGAAATTATCATGAAGGTCATGTACAGAATTTAATGAATACAACGTGTTGTTTCCTGCCGAATATTGGACCCTTTTTTCAATGCTCAAAATCGGCAAACAAACGTTTCGTCTTAACTCTTAACTGAACTCACAGTCTTTTAGATGGGATTATCAGGCATTAGTGAAACAAATATACGAACAAGCAAACAAATAAACTTACTAAAATAACAGAAATAGACACAATAGACTCAGTAGAAATATATTGATAGATATTCTGGTTGTACTAAAAAATGGTACTCTGCAAATTGTGGCTCAAGAATTAATCAAACATTTAAATAAATGGTGATTATTAAAAAAAAATTATTTTACTGTTCATATTCCTAAGACAAAGTTTAATGACATTTCTCATGTTCATCACCACAACCAAATTTGCCATGTCTTTTACAGGTTAAATGATTAAATCTGCAGTCTTTTACAGATTACAGGTACCCTCTTCAAAATAAATTTCAGGTTTTTCTTGTTATTTGCCATCATCTTCCCAAACTGATCGTTTAACCAATTTCTATTAGATTTTTCCCATCTCATTCTTTCTGTACCTACTTATAAGTTTGAAAGAATGCATGTATTTCATTAAAACTCAGTTAACTCAGTTATTTGGGCCAGATTACTAGAAATCTATAGCATCTAGCATTTGAGGAATAAAACATTTAAAACCAGTTCTAACACAGCATAGATTACTATTGTACCCCTGAACACGAGGAAGTATAATGACATATGCTGCATACAATACTGTCTAAGGTCATTTTTTTGGGGGGGGGGGTGGGGGGGGGGGGGGGCTCACATAAGTCCAAAACAACAACTGCTCTGGAACAACGTAAAATGGAGAGTGATTCACAGGAATATATCATCATATACCTACCATAAAAATCGGCATGACTATTCCATACTGCTACTTAAACCCTTGGTTTATTTTACCAATTTGCTAAAAAAAGTAAAATCATACAAATGGCAGATGAGAAATTATAGCACTCGCAACTTGAAGTCTTATTCCAGCGACTGGACAAGAAAAATGTATCAACATTTCAGTTTCAAACAGGGGACCTCCCGGTTAATATACCCAACTACACAACTGAGCCACGAGGCCTCCTTTGTTTAATAGTAGTTTGATCTATGTCTTATCTTTTTCTAGCTGGTCAGAGACAGGGTGATCCACATACCGAAAGTGCCCCTAACCTAAACAGTGAACCAGGTAAATTTCTGCTATTAGTTTTTTTTTTTCATTTTAGAAGGAATTCCTATCGGTTTCAAACGATATATTAAATTCACAAGTACACCTGAAATACCCCCCCCCCCATGTTTGCACTGAAATAAAAAACAAAAGCGTGCTTTATAATGCTTTATACATCTAGTGTTTCCTTTCACTGTTTGAACTAATATATGCATTCTCGTTGTCTTTGTAAATGACATGCCCAACAAGGTACAATGTAACCTACGTACTTGTTTACATAAGGACATAGCAGAAACTGTAACAAAACCTGAAGAAGACTTGATTAGTTTGTCACTCTGGCTAAAGCAAAATAAACTTTTAGTTAATGTAAGCAAATGCGAACTGATGTTTATTGGAACTTAACAATGGTTAAAAAATGCTCATAATTATCTTGAAAAATTTCATATTTATATTGATGGCAATGAAAATTTTTAAAAAAGAAGTTGGGTCTTGTAAATATTTGCGTGACTGTGATCAAAGATCAAAGTCTTACATGGAAGAGTCACATCGATATGTTACAAAGGTTGTGAATCTCCTTGTTTTTACCTGCGAAGGTTGCGTCCATATATTAATTAATAACAAAGTTGCAGTAACATTCAAATTCTTTAAATCACTGATTCAATGCCATTTTGACCATAATCGTAGCTCTCTGTGGTGCAGTGCCAATAAATCACACTTAAAAAAATACTTCAGACACCTCACTTAAATATGACCATCTTCAGTTAAGGTGGGTTAAAGAATGGGCTTGTACTATGTTAGATCCATCTCTTTTCTTGAGTCGGTGTATCGTACAAAGTCGGGTGGAAATAAAATAAACTCATTCAACCGAAAAAGATCTCTGGTGTATCGAGGAGCTAAACTCTTTAATGATCTGAATTGTCCAATGGTTGATTCTATTTTGGAATTTCAACGGTTTTTAAATAATCCTTCTTTAAGTGGCATTTTGACCTAGTAATCCTACCTTTCCTTTACATGCCTTTATTCCATTATTTACTGTACCTGTGCTATAAATTCATTTTAGAGGTACTCATTTCAAATGTCTCTCTGTAATTATATTGCATTTTCTATGTATTTTGCTTTTACTGAAATAAAATGGGTGTTTGTTTTTAATATTGGTCGGACCCCTGTGAAAAACTGCTACTTAGCTGACCGGGGCCAATCCGTCCTTAGAGTGAAAAATATAGAATAAAATGAAAAATGTTTCTTTTTCAATACCATTTTTTCCATTTTTATTAGACGCACATGAGACGAAGATGCCGGATGGCGTGCGAAACCTGAGAGATAGGCTAAAGGCGAGATATCGGAAGAAATACAGTGAAGTCAAAACATCATCTGTCGACTCCGATTCGCTCAAATGGCTGCATAACATCTTTGTCAACCTCGTCTTAATTTTGAATTCGAGCTTGTCCAAAGATGAAAACACTGTTCGGGAAATATCAATTGAAGATGTGTATAACTTGATCGAAAAAGAAAGTGAGAAAGGATTCACAACACGCCTAGCATTAATAGGAGAGGTCGGAGTAGGGAAATCGACATTGTTTTCTAAAATAGCTCTTGACTGGGCAAATGGTAAATGTCTCCAAGATATCGACTTACTTTTCTTTGAACCATTTCAGGAAATGGAAGAGACTCAGTCTTTTGGTAAACTCGTCAGGAACATATTCCCAGATATCACACAATCTGGAGAGGAGCAGATAGAAACTTATATCCAAGCTAATCAACGAAAAGCAGCAATCCTAATAGATGACATTGACGAAACTAAAATGACTTTTCTGGCTGCAAATCTCTCAAATACTGTCGTGTCGATAGTGAGAGGAGATAAATTCCAGGACACCCCAGTTCTCATAGGCACACGTCCTGTTGTGGTTGATCTGATCAAAACTGAAGACAGTATTCGTCAACTGTACACCATGATTCATGTTAAGGGATTTACACAACAGGGCATGCGGAAGTATATGGAGCAATATTTTGAAGGAGACGGAGATTCCGCTGCCAGCCTAATTCAGTTCATAGAATGGAACAATGTGGCTTCGGAATTGATGGCACCTTTCCCAATATTCTGCGGTTTGCTGGGTAACATTTGGAAGGCAAAAGATTCACGGGAAACCATTAAGCAACTGGAGACACTATCGCAACTTCTAAAGTGGGTTTGCTTTCATCTCAAAGAGGTATATTCCTCGAAATGCAGTGACTATGTAGATGCCATGAACAAGGCTGAAGATTCAGTGACCAAAATCGCTTGCTTAGCCTTCGAAGCATTTGTGAGAAATGACACCAAATTTGACTGTAGCGAGGAGTTAACACAATCGCAACTGGAAGCCGCAGAAACATTACATAAGATTGGAATTCTTAGTAAGGAAAAAAAACTGGCATCGATGGAAACCAGACTTAGACAAGGAAGGCGATACATCGAAGCGTTTCGGTTTCCTCACAAACTGCTGCAGGAACACATTGCTAGCTTCCACTTAGCATCGCTGTATGAAATCAACCATTCTCACTTCAACGAAATTCTAGAAAACACGTTGCTAGTAGACTGCGAAAAGTGCAGGTATCTCTTATTCTTCACTGCATCTCAAGGAGACAAAGTGGGAAAGTCTGTTATGGAAGCTCTCTGTCAGCATGTTAATGACGTCAGTTTCATCATAGAGGTCGCCTTTGAAAGTAACGACGAAGCCGCACTTGATCCTGTCAAGAAGCTGCTTATACAAAAAAAATCTATTGTATCAGACTATTCAACCGGACACCTTTTTGCGGCCCATGTCTATGCATTGGAGACATACGGAAAACAAGTGGTAACTAGTCTTAAACTGAGTATGGAAAATTGCATTAAAAAAAAAACCTCATGTCATTAGCAGTAAAAGCAATCAAGGTGTAAATTGACCAAATTTGGGCTGATGACCCATGTTCAAGCATTTACACTTTTAAGAGTTCAACGAATGTCCAATACGTTTCCTTTGAATGTTCTGATTTTAAGCTTTCTCGAGTAAAAAACATATCCATGCGTAGGATCAGATAGATCTAGACTTAGAGTTCACGGTAACTGCTGAGTGCATGAGATATAAGTGCCCCCCCCCCCCGAAAACAGTAAAAAAACAAGCAAAAAAAAAACAGTAAAACCAGCTCAACGACTTACTGGTACCTACAGTGTCAGAGGCATTACTGTAAAAATACAAGTTTTCAATTTTCTCTGTATGTTTATTGACACACCCATACCCATACCTATACACCCACAAAATATTTCGATTTTAACCCCCATGGGCCCCCTGGCAAGGACAAGCAAGAAAATTACATGAGATATCTTTGCATTATTACCATTTTGCTATTATGCTTTGTTATGTTATGTAAACTGAGAATGATCCGTAATGTTTGGATTGAAATCAATAAAGTTGTGGATTTGAATTTGAAAAATATTTGTAAAATAAGCACATTAGTCATGTTAGTGCTTTGAAATGAAAACTTTCAGCATATTTTCAAAATCAAAGTATTTTTCTTCGCATTCGGTCACTACGCTCCCTCGCTTATTGGTAGTGTTTCTTAAGATTTAAAAACCCCGTCTACAATCTGTGATGGGCACTAAAGATAAATTAAAAAAGGGGGGTAGATGCTTGCTTACATCGTTGGGGGGGGGGGGGGGAGGGGGGGGGGGGGAAGGGGAAGGGGGAGGGGGTGGGCAAAGTACTTCCCCTTGACAATAAATTTTGTGGTAATGGGATCAGCTTTCAATGTGCTCCAAAAGAAAGAGATCAATGCAACACCTAAAGCCAGGCGCACACTATACGATCCGTCTGCGATTCGATTTCGGAAAATTTTGTTTTAGCATTTCATTTGAACATTCAAACATGTAAAATCTTAATAATCAGTGTTCCGAATAGTCGTATGAATACTAAAATCGAAATTCTGGGCTAACTCAATTCCGAGTAACGTCACAGCAATCTTGCGATCGGCTACAAATTGAAGCCGATTTGGCCTTTACTCCAACCAAAAGGATGGCATTTAACCACAATTTCGATTTTTAGTATTTCTATCATTATCCCAACTTCAGATAAGATAAATTTACTTGTTCAAACTTTTTATTTAATGCAAAATGCCATTTATTCGAAAATCGGGTCGCAGTCGGATCGTATAGTGTGCGCAGGGCTGTAATTTTCTCACATGGTCGCTTCATTTCCTTACATAATTATAAATCATACTTTCTTCATGTTGTGGAAAAAAGGGAAAGATTTTCCCTCATCATGGGGGGGGGGGGGGGGATTCATTTTTGCTTCCCCCAACCCCTCAAAACACCATAATCTACAATTCTACAGCATAACGAATAGCTTTCTAGTGCTTCAAAATGGAAGTTTTCAAGCATGCACGCAGTAATAGATTTTCTTGCTTTATACAAATTTAAATAGTCTGTTATGCTCCCTCAGTTAGGGTTCCCTCGGAAGCTAAATGAAAAAATGATTTTGATGTTAAACGATATAAAATAAACTTTCATTTGCTCTAAAATACTAAGTCTCAACATCACTTTTTTTTTGGTCCGTTGGTAAGCTCCCTCGCAGATTAATGGATGCGTTCCAGACCATTAGAAAGCGCGGTGGGAGGAAGCAGGTGCTTCTCTCTGCAAAAGAGTGATGACCGATGTATATGCTTTTCTAGTGATCCAAAAATTTTCTTGCTTGATCGCTATGCTCGTTTGCATATTCATGAGGCTTAATGCAGTGTTTCTTACGCGTTACGCGTGTAATATGAAGACATAACATGAATGCTGAGATTCCCCATACGTTTTCCTGAAGGCAAAGATTTAAAATGTTAAAAACCCTTAAACACGGACGGGTCTCCCGCACGACGGAAAAAAAATGATTTGCGGAATATCCTTATTCACCCTCCCCCCCCCCCCCCCCCCCCCCCCCCAAAAAAAAAAAAACTAACAGAAAAAAACTAAGAAAAAAGAACAAAACCCCATACTAAACAAAAACAAAAAAGTAAAAACAAACAAACAAACAAAAAATGGAACCCTCCGCCTGCAAACAGTTAACAACAACATTACTCCATATCCATAACGAAGGGAAGAATTTTTTTCTATTTTGTTTTGTAAAAACCGGTTTTCCCGATTGATGTTACTTGTTCATGCGACAAACAATTTTACCCAAGAAAATTTACAAAATTTAATATTTTGGGGGTAATTTATTCACTTTCTTAAAATGAAAGGTCTCTTGTATTCAGAGCAGAACTGTATTCATATGTCACTGAATCGTTACAAACTTTTTACATAATCCTAGGAATGTCTGGAACCTGCATTTTCATAATTAAGATATGCCTCGATGCCTTTCCTGGGCCGAGTATGAATTCTTCTAAATATTATGCTTATGATGTGAAACCACAATCACACTTCAAATAAAGCTGACAATTGAAAGTACTGGACTAATACTTATAGTTTACTATTTCACCTTTCTTTCTTGAGAAAAGTACCAACAACCTTAAAATTATGATGCGTATAAATCATGTTATTGTTAACTGAATATATACAGCCCTAAAAAAATATTAAATCAGCTTCAATTGCTAGCATAATAACACACAAAGTAACAATTACTTACATCATTATCAGATGTTTTGAAATTATTTTTGCGAAGTGAATCATGATCAGTATGCGACTATTTCCCCAAAGTTGTATCCCCTACACAGCTACAGTTACAAACTCCCAGGACAACCTGGTGTGAAATTATTACATTCAATGATAACCTGTAAGCTTCTTGGTATGCTTTCCATACGGGGTTGCATTTTTCCGTCACAGACGCCCATTTTGAAAGAATCTCTTGTCATTTGATGACTTTCATTTTCTATTTGTCTTTGGTTATTATGTCACTCAAAGTGTTTTCAGCAAAAGTAATCATAGTGTACACACCCCACTGTGTACACACCAAAGAAGTAAATTTGAGAAGTAATACTAGTAAATCATCTCGAACAAAATCATAGTTTATTAAGTGGTCAAAAAACCCAGCTTTTTTCTGAGGGGAATGAAGAAAAATGCGATTTCCTGGAAAAAAATGTATGGGACAGTTTGTCATGGTTGTAGGTGTCCTAGTGGTAATAGACCTGAGGTGGGAGGGTAATTGTCTTGGGGAATAGTCGCCCATTCATCTTGAACTAACTCTTTAAAGACATTGGTTAACATTGTTATGATTTTTTAAAAAAATCCCTTTTTTGTTACTTGAAAATGGGATGAACATAAGGGTTATAGTGTAAAAATACCAGTCTGAAAGTTTCAAAGTATAATATCCGAAGGAAGTATTTTTAAATATAAAAAATGTGAACCAATCTTTGAAAAATATACGAGGGTCGGTTGCACAGAATAGACATAAGGAGTGCGCATGCGCGTATGACTCCCCTTACCGTACTGTGTGTATTGGCGTATCACGCTGCGCAAGGCACGTAGCGGCATTTTCAAATTCTAGCAAAGTGGTCCTCTTAGTGATTGTCTCGTGAGACGAAGGATCAGAAAATCGCCGTTTGCGTCTAACTTACACTTTTTCATTCCAAATTATGGTTGGTTTCAGGGCTTTTTAGTACAAATACAAGTACTCATACACATGTTTCATCTTAGTTTGAGAATTTTTGAAATCAGCTACTCACAAAGTTAGCCAACGCCTTTAATCATCTTCAAGTTCCACAAAATGGAATGAACACTGCTCGCATGCACCCAAATGGAGCTGTACTTATAACTTTTCCAGCGCTGTTTAGTTCTTCAACATTTACATACTACCCTGAACTTATTTGATTTTCTGCCAGGGTAAGTTCACATCGGCTGTCAAGTCTCTCTTATTTGCAATTTGCTTATCATTTCCAATTATTGTGAAATAACGCACGTTCAGAAAGTTATGGAGGGGATTTTATTTGCCTGAATCCATGGGCCCAAGAAAAAAGGGGCGTGTCCCTCTGCCCACAGCGCAGAATTGGTCCAGGAGACTGAACATTCAATCAAAATGTAGACACGATTCGTTTTTTCTTTACATTTCAGAAATGTATGAAATTTGGTGGAATATTAATGAGCTTTCTTCGCTAAAAAGTAAGCATCAAGATCTGCATATATAATGTGTATATGTAAAAGAGTACACATATCTAATACAATATGTGCAACAGAGCATTCAGATAATGAGTAGGTCTACCCTTATTAAGTGATCATCACTTGAAATTTTACTCTTTTACCAGATAGAGGAGGTGATGCATAGACCTGCTGAGGGCACATCAAAATCTACGAAGCTGCATTCCGATGGACCTTCCAATTACGCTAGAGCTCTTTGTCACATGCCTAACCTACGGTCACTGGAGTTGGCCGATAATTACTTACAAAATGAGATTTTCTTCTCAACACTGGCCACCGAAGCAAAGAAATCACAGGTTTATCGAGTTTTATGTTTTTTGATAATTTTGTCTTTGTCAGTGGTGCATATTATTGCTTAGCTCTATTTCGGCCTTAAATTATTTACTTTTTACTTTTTTACGAAATCAACAGATTGAAAGAAAAATCAAAACAAGAATATCAAACAGTTAAGCGGGATTAGAATAAAAGTTATTGTCATGATTGAAAGTGATGAAATATATAAAAGATACTTATTTGACACGGTTGTTGTATCATTCATGCCTAATTATTATATCTAGAGATTCTGGACATTTTGTTCATTGAGCATGTTGTGTAAGTCATTGATTTTTTGTTTATCCATACACACAACGTTTCCGCCCCATGTATGCACTTGTTGCTGTAAACTTTCCATCTTGCCGTACCTTATGTTTTTTTTAAATTCACACTATTTGTCGCATTATGACTGTTTTTTGTTTTTGTTTTTGTTTTTTTGTTTTCTTACTTTCTGTTGTTTATCTCTTCTCACATCTTCAGCTTGTGAACCTTAGGCATAAAGGCGGAAGTGTAGACCCTACCGCATCACATGAATACGCCAAAGCTATCGTCTCCATGCCAAAACTTCAAAACCTTGAGCTGTGTGATGTGAAATTGAGTAACAATTTCTACACCAAAATAGTTGAAGGATCGTCAAGTTCAATGGTACGTTATAACGAATTGAAAAAGTCTATTTTCTAAAGGATGGATATTCTTCACTTTAGTTGAAAGGAGTGTGTAATGCTAGCGTTTTCCAATTTACATAATGCCGAAACACTAATGATCACAGGTACAATGAACGATGCATCTTCTAAATGAATCAACCCCAGCGGAATTTTGTAAAATATTGTGGTGTGCTGTTTTCTGTTTTTTTTTTCTTGTCTCCCAATGACTAATGAATGAGATGTTATCTTCTTGTATTTGCTGTTACTTATAATGTTCATGAATACTTCTCTTCAATACTTGTTGTATAAATACATTTAAAGAGATTTTTATTTTGCTTTTGGTTTGGTATTTCTCTCATCAGATCGTGACTCTGAAGCATACGGGAAAAAGTTTAGGTCGAAACACACCTCCTCAGTATACGCAAGCTATCGTCTCAATGCCGACTCTTCAAATCCTGGAACTGTGTGATGTGGACCTGAGCGATAACTGCTACTCAGAGATGGCTGCTGGGGCGCCAAATTCAAGAGTATAACCAATCAAATTTACTTAATTTGTTTCTTGAATTTAAAAAAAAAAAGATAGTATTTTTGCATTATGTGTTAGAAGATGTACATGCGGGTAAATCCAAGCTGTTGTGTCCTATAGGCTCATCTTTCGGCCACATCTAACATTTATTTTTTCTTCCATTTCAATTCAGTCTCTTTTTTCATAACTCATAAAAAGCAAAACGCATTTTGTTACATAGCAAAATTTTAAATTGCATAAATTATCATGAAAAAAATTACCCCTACGACAAAAATACCCCCATGCGGGTAAGTCCAAGCTATTGTTTCCTATAGGCGTACGTCTCGGCCACATCTAACATTATTTTGTTTTCCAATTCAATTCATTTTTGGTTTTACCTAACTCTTTTAAAAAAATACATTTTCTATAGCAAAAATTTAATAAATGCATAAAACTATTCCCATGTGGGGTAAGGGGTGATTCCCCGGGAGTGATTGTCTTATTGTCTTCGGGAGGTAAGTGGCAGGGTGGGGCAGAGTGTGATTGCACCGATCCGGAGGTAGAAAAGGTGGATAATTAATTCCTAGACATTTGATATGTATTGTGTTTCCTGGTATGATGACAGTGACCGTGGCCATTCATGTCATCTTCCTCAGCATTTTGATTTCGAAAGAACTGGAGGCGATCGGCAAAGCTGGCTAGAAGTGGTCGGTCTATCAGAAAATGCTACTGAACGGTCATTAAGAATAGAAATAAATAAAAGACAAATCTTCACTTTTAGTAGATAATTTGATCTACGTCATCTCTTTAGAATACCACGATTAGACAATACATTGCAGATACGTATCAACCCATCACAGGTCATGTAGCGTGATGTGAATTGCTTGTTGGTTCTAAATTTCCGACGGCTTTCACTCTTATGAATAGCATGTACACTAAAAAGAAGGTTCAATTTTTCATCCTTCCAATGGAACACTGGGAGCTTCATCATTTTTATGGGTACAACTTTGCATCCTAAGAAGCATTTTGCACCTTTAAGGGTGCACTGAGCTACATTTTGCATCCTTAAGGGTGCAGAGTTGTAACCTTTAGGAAAAGGTGCAAATTTGCACCATTTTGAATGCAGAAATACATACGCACATTGTCGGGTGCAAACAAGTGTGCATCTTTTGCATCTTTGCACCTTTTTCATGTAGGGTGCAAAGTTGCACCCCAAAACGTGCTGCCAGTGTTGAAATTGAACCTTCAGTTCTAAGTTTATGGCAAACGCATTAAAAACACTAATATTAAATATTTCTAGTCTCGTTACCATGCCAGATCATGACCCTAAAGCACGAGAAAGGAAGTTTGGGACCCACTGCATCCTCCCAGTACGCGGAAGCTATTGTCTCCCTGCCGCACCTTCAAAACCTGGAGCTAAATGATGTGGAGCTGAGCGACGAGTTCTACCAGCCTCTTGCCAGCAAAGCATCAAAATCCCAAGTAAACTGAAAAGAATCATTACTGCATGCAAAGTCGTTTGATTTAAGTACTCAAACAACGCTATAGGACTGTCAAAATAAGGTTTTCTGAGGTTTTCTGGGGTTTTCAGTTTGTACAAGAACAATCTTGGCTCACAGATTTGCACTGAATATAAGCAAACATGTTTTTCAGTTTCACAAAGTTGCCCTCAGGAATTTAGTGCCTATTATTTATCGCCATCTTCATGTGTATGTTTAGATTTCTACACTGTCTCAGACTTATTTGTTCGTACGCCCGACCACAAGCACACTTGAATTTCTTGCAATTGCTCTGTGCCATGAACCCCAGTCTGTTCACTGTTTCTTACTGATTAATAAAGGTGATCCATGTTAGCTTGATTAAGTTCTACTTTTTGTTTTCTTTTTACTTTAATCCCTGCCTTCACTATATATAGATTACGAAGCTGAAACATTTGGGCGGCAGTGCGGGTCCTACTGCATCTTCTCATTATGCGAGAAGTCTGTGTTCCATGCCAAATCTCCAAACACTGGAACTTGAGAATGTGAAACTGCACGACGACTCCTTCTACAAAACAATGGCTACGGAAGCCGCTAAATCGAAAGTAAAACAGAATTCGATGACTTTGCTTTCCCTTACATTTTTCGAAAAATTTAACTAAAGTTATGGGCTCAAGTAATTTATGTTTTTAGCGATCATCCTATGCATATCTACATGTAAATGCTTATAGTTAAAGTGATTACACAATGGTGATTTTTTTTGTATATATGCATGATCGAGAATAGAATTCGAAGAAGAATATTTAAAACGTCTTTGGGCGCGGCCTACCCAGCTTCGCGCATTGCAGTTGTGTACAATAATTTGTATTATAACTTGCGCGCGTTTTGCTAGAATTGCGTGACCTATGTGCGCGACGACAAGGTACCCACTTTGACGTCAAAGTGGGTACCCAGCTGAAACTGGGTCACAGCTGAGGGGTCAAATATATCCTGAAATCTTACCACATTTGGGGGTTTCCTTGGCAACACGACTTTCAAAAAAAATTAGGCTGATGATTTTCTGCTAATAAAATCATGCTCTTTTAAATGAACTAACATTGTTTCAGCATTGGGTACGCCCTTTAACGCTTTGGAGCACAAAAAGAGAATATGTCCTCTACTTCTTTGTCTAGAAAATTCGATCTCTGAAATCTGAATTCTGTTAAATTAATCAAGGATTCCAGTGTTTTCCCAGCTTTGACAAAGAATATTGATCCATATTTAGCGCAAGAAAAAGTACCTGATTATCATATTCACGATTTGTTTGCATGCCAATGAAAAAAAATGAAGTAGGTTTTTTTATCTCTTTGAACTCAATCACGGCTTATTATTCTACCGATTCGGTTAATCTCACGCTCGGTTAAAAGCAGCCGCATTTAACTAAAGGAAAACTTATGCTCAGTTTAACTTCCTGTATTAAAACTTGACTTTAGAAGCAGGGCCAGGCTTCAATTTTGGAAGAATACGGGTCTAAACATTTCTGCACTTGTAGGTATACAAATGCTGACCTTCAGAAAGAAATGGTTAAAGCAGCCTAAACCTATATGATTTCAAATATGAGTCTTATTATCATCTTGCTGGTAACAGTATGAATTTGTGTAAAATCTACATCAAGCTGCATACTAACATGATCTTTCTAGGAATATCTTGAGTTATTTATCTATTTCAGTTTCATTTCAATTCTATTACTCCGTCTTCTCTTTCGAATAATGGAACAGTTTCCATTATTCTGAATAAGAATTGCTATTTCAACATGCAAAATGTGACAGGGAAATCAGAATTTTATCTCAGGCGGACCGATTGACCTAAACTTGAGGATGGGTGGAATGTACAGTATTATTTTGGAATATCCAATGCGATTTTGATGGTTATCAGTATTGAAGGTTTTTTGTTCGCTCCCCCCCCCCCCCTCCCGAAGTAAATCAGAACTGTACAGATCGCCAGTGAATTAATTTATCAATTTATCGAAATGTCCTTAAAGATAAACTTATGGGAAAGGCTTGTTTTGGAATGCATCTCATCTGCATATCAAACGATACTGAACTTGTTATTATTGACGCTATTGTTAAAGGTTTGCCATTTGCAAAAGTTGCAAAACATTATCCGTTGCTTGAATCAATTTTTCTTGTAGTACTTTCAGAGTGTTAAATATATTAGGCCTAGTTATAAATTGCATAATTTGCAGCTAAGGCATTTTTCCCAACATAATTTTAAGTGACACCGTACATACTGCATTTTAAAACAGAATTATCAGCTTGGGTAAACATCGCTACATGTTTGAGCGGCTACCTTTCTGTGAACTCACATGGGCTCGCGTTTGATTCATAAACCTATGGCGAAACTTCTGGTTTTACAAACTTTTTGTCTCGCCTGCGTAGTTTTATGCAACGGGCCCTAGGGTGCCGTTGCATAAAACTTGCTATTATAGTAACTTTGCTATTGTAGTAAATTTTCATGGAATGCTAGATTTTGATTGGCTGTTGAGCAACGTTGCCATGGTAGTTACCATTGATAGCAAAGTTACTATTATAGTAAGTATTATGCAACGGGGGCCAGGTCATTCATGATTGCCAAATTCTTAAAAAATCTGAAAAGGAATTCATGCACAATGATGGCATGCCAGGCCAGGCGGCAAGATTTTCTACTGTTTGGTAATGAAGTTTCTGAAGCATCAGGTTAACGTTGAAAAGTAAGACAACTCAAAGCCCGAGTCCAAATAGATGTTGCAGCACAGTTCAAACAAAATTCAGAGAAACTGGTGATGCCAAAGACATACAAAGGAAGAAATGCCCCCCCCCCCAAAAAAAAAGCTTCCGAACAGGAAGACCGCGCCACCCTCTCGGCATGGCGAAATTATTTCGGCGACGGCTCGACATGTACAGGCAAGATTTGCCAGACAGTACCTGTGCATTTTGCAAATTTTCAATTTAGACCCTTGCCCTTTATTTTGATGTGCTGCACATTTTGTGCCTGAAAATTAAGCCGAATGGAGGAGCATTAAAAAATAATCATATTTTCTCAGTACTAATAGTAAGCATAATGATGATTATACCATGGCAAGAGAAATGTAAGCCATCAAACTTAAGTTTCCAAACTTTTTTGAGGAGTTTGTGTACCTACCCGTAACCAGGTAACCTACTTATACAATCTTTTATACATGTTGAAATCGTTGTCTGATTCCCATGTAGTGGAACGGAGTAAATTGCTAATTGGCCTATATCTTTACGCTATACAACTCTTTCAAAATTAATGCTTGTCAAGACTTTTAGCAACTGGCACTGGTTTGATCACCCCAAAGGAATTGCGTGTGGAGGGGGAGGGGGGGGGGATTCCTTGTCGAATGCTTGTCATTTCCCTTTAATCTATGCATGGGTACAAGCAATTTGCGATATTTTAATATTACGGTAAATTTAGCGAAAACAGAGTTGATTTAGGTTTCCTTGTCACTCACAACTCTTGTGTCTCTTCCCCAGATTGAGGTGTTAAGGCATGCAGACGCCAAACTTGATCCTGTTGCATCGTCTCATTACGGCCAGGGTCTCTTCTCCATGCCAAACCTTCGATCACTGGAACTCGCCAGCATGACACTGGATGATGAGTTCTATAACTGTATGGCCACGAAAGCATCGAAGTCAGAGGTATTAGAGCGACATAGCAGGTCGAGCCCAGCGCCCCTGCATCAAGGATTCGAACCTTATATGGTTCTTAGTATGGAAACTTATTCATTAGCCTACGAAACCTCTAAAAGCTAGGGAATCCCGCCAGCTCATCCGAATTAAGGTCGCGCGAAGGGTCCCGGGGTTTGTTTGACTCGAAACTTTCGTTTTTCATGTTGTCAAGGGGAGGGGTCTGTTGGAGGGGAAATGAGATTCAAACTATATGGAATGATTTCAACTATCTTGAACTGCCTGAATGGTTCAATGAATGTGGGTCATAAGATAGCACAGATTAGGTTTGAAGTTGACCTCATACTATAAGTCTCTTTAAAAAAAAAACCCACAGACTACTGAATAATATCTTAATGTCCATAAGTATTTGCATGATATGGATATGAATATCTGATAATCGATTTTGCAGCTCCTACCGTTTTTTTTTTAATGCCAATGTAAACTTTCATTTAAGAAAATTTACACTTACGTCCACAAAATAATGTAGGTTAACGCACCCTTAAACACGAGTGGTTTAAAAAAAATATTTTATTCATTGGTTGTTGTTTTTAGTGTATTCAAAAAAGTGATACACCATAAAATATTCCATGAAACAGTCATTGTGATTTATTTGGTCATTATTCATTACATCTCCTGCATCATGTCTTTCATTTTTCTGCTTCTTAAATCTTGAAGACATGGAAAAAATCAGATTTATCACTGACTATGGCGTCTACATGACCAATCTTCTGAAAATTAGAGAAAGCCATGCTATGGTTATGGTAATTAATCTTGCATTGTGATCATGGTATAATTGCTATCAAATTTAACGTTATGGAATTTCTTTTGTGACATGGACAGATTGCCATTTGGAGGCATGCTGATGAGAGTTTAACTCCCGGTTCATCGTATCATTATGCGAAAGGAATCTTCGCCATGTCAAAACTGCGGGAGCTGGAGCTATGCAGGATGAAACTTAGTAAAGGCTTTTTTGAATCTATGGCTGATGATGCATCAAAATCGCAGGTATCAGGCCTGTTTAATCTTGATATAGACTCACATAGACCAATAATTATTCTTGAAAGTATATTTATTATGATCCTAATCTAATCAAACTTGAGGTATGTTCATCATAATCTTAACACTAGTCGATACAATTTATTCCAATTGTTCCAAATAATTGAGCATCATGTCCAAAATGAATGTAAAGATAACTCCATCAAAGATAAAGCAAACTTTTAAAAATCTCGTTATTACAGTGAAAATTCATAGAAATATCTGCATGTATATTGATGTCCTGTTACACAAAAGAAGCAAAGCACTTTCACTTACAAAACTTACTATATTCTGATAAAATGACATTGATTATCTTCTCTTTAAGAATTGTTCAATTTTTGATGCTCATTCATTAAATCTCAGGATGCAAAGTATAAGCACTAAGCATTTTTTCCAAGGGACTGCTTTCAAATATTGAATTGAATAGCGATTCCTTGAAAATTTATTGTTGATATCATTACGCCGTTGTCAAAAATACTCATGAACATAATTATATCCCTATATATTGACGAGAGGATTTTGTAATCATTCTGCCAAAAGTATGTTATAAAGTGAGCTCAACATGCTCAACAAAATGTTCAGTTAAAATGGTCCAGAACAGAGCACATTTGTGCCCTTGATACTGCACTTAACTTTTTTATTGCAATTTCTTTTTGCTTTCATTTCGTCAGATCGAAAAGCTGAGGCATGTAGAAGCTGATCTTGTTTCCGATGCCTCACATCACTACGCGAGAGGGCTTTGTTCTATGCCAAAGCTTCAGTCCCTGCAGCTGCATAAAGTGAAGCTCACCGACGAGTTCTACTCAGCAATGCTTAATGAAGCAGGACGATCAAAGGTATGATTATGTATATGTAGTATGTTTTGAATGCCCTGGTCACAGTGATTTACCTTTACAGCCGCTAAAAATATGAATAGAAATATTCCACTTTTTCATATTTCCGAGTAGTCACTATTTCTAAGCTAAATCATTTAAGTTCTTGTATAGAGTAGGGAAACTGGTAATGGAACTTGTTGAGGAGATACTTGTTCCACACATTTTCATGTTCCGTCCATGATTTCTGATAATTTTTTAGTGAAACATCTATCTGAAGAATCCTAATCGACCGGAGGCCTTTTTTCCTTCAATAGGCCTGTCCACCCTCTGTAATCTCACAGAAACTATATGAATTTGTGAACAGATGATTTATCCAATCTGCGCGTTTGAAGTTGCTTCCCTGTTCAGGATGTCGATTAGTTTCCACCTCAAATATTAAGAAAAATTCGAAGTACATTTGAATAATTGGTACCTAGTTGTTCACATATACTGAAATACATAAATTTGATAAAAGTCATGTGGGTAGTTAATTTCAGTGTGTCATTTTGATGCCATAGTTTGTGTTTAAAAAGATCTGGAACCATAGCAAGTACTACTCGCTTATTTGTAGGACGAACACTGACAAGAGAGTATAAGACATTTTCCCAGAATGTGTTTGAGCAGTGATATTGATCTTATATGACATGTCAGATTTCAGCTCTTGAAAGATACTTCAAACACTGATTCGCCCCGATTTGTATCTGCTTTCCTTCTAAATAGATTCAGACATTGAGAATGGAATGGTGTGAAGTAAACAAGCATATCCTGTGCGCAATCCTCTCCTTGCCGAAGCTAGAATCGCTCAGCTTGGTGGGCAAACTCTGCTTTCTCGATGACTTAACCGAAAGAAAGAAAAAAGTAAATATAATTTGTTAACAGAAAAGCTGGATTTACGTGGATTTACGTGGATTTACGTGGATTTAATTCATCAGACCGTTATCCGAAATAAATCCATGCACGTAACCCCCCCCCCCCCCAGCATACCCCACATGTCAATGAGAAGTTCAATTTGAAATGTAGTAAATCATTTCAAATAAACGTGTTAAAGAGAACAGAGAAGTCGTCCTCTGGTGGCTTAACTGAAAAAAAAATATTCTTTTCCATACTGAAATGTTAATTACTTACATTGGACCGTAAAACATCTTTTAATTTCATTTGGAGGATAGCACTACATATATCTTGGACTAAATCAAAGAGCATAATGGTAGCTAGTATTCCAACTAATATGGTTAGATGATAGATGTTTAATGGCACCCTTTAGTGCTAAGGGTCCTTATTTCTGAACCTTGATCACTGGCAAAGTTGCAATATTGATGTGATTTTCACCATATCTTCTTTCAGAATGAGAGGATCACTTCCGTGTATGAGCTGTCTATAGATGGTCGGTGCATGGCGAAGCTGTGGAAACTGGGGCTTCATACATCATGTCCACAAGTTACGAAGCTCGCTCTCTACTTCTACGGCGAGGATTATGACTCGTCACACACTGTCACCGCGGCGTGTTCTCCATTTCGAGATCTCGCTGAACTTCATATCAACTGGCAGAAAACGCTTGATCCTGCAGAATTCTGCAATGCGGTGAAACGATCATGTCCTAAACTCAGCAAGCTCACCCTTACCCGCATTGAGCTCTATAACGATAAGGCGACTAAGCTCATCCAGAACATGAGGACCCTCCCACACCTAAAGATCATAAAGTTAGTTTCATTTTCTTTCTAAGATTACTGTTGACACAAATAACTTCGTTTCATTTCGAACTATTAAAGTCCAAAATTGAGCCTATTTAATGAAAACCAACATCCTAGTCAAAAAGTTGGGGTCATCCCAAGAGCTTGACACCCACGAGTCAAACGGCCTACTGGCTAGACATTGCAAAAGGTCCACGAGTCATAAACCCACGAGTCATAGAGTCATACGGCCCACGAGCTAGACACTATGTGCTACGTTCACACTTAGGCAAGTTGGCAGTACGAGTTCCTGCGAGTTCCCGCGAGCTCCGACTCCCTGAAACTCGGGGAAAAATGGCACATTTTCGAGTTTGCAACGAGTCCAAGTCTAATTTAACAGAGGACAGTACGAGTAATACAGAGTAAACAACGAGTAGTACCGAGTACCGCTCGAGTGATCGTGATCTTTTCAAGAGTTTAACAGAGTGTATTACGAGTAAAGTCGAGTTAATACGATTTGTCACGATCTTCATACGAGTAATTCCGACCTTGATACGACTCAAATAGTGGAAGCTCTGGAGCAATTTTTTTCCCAAGATTGGTGACCAAATTGATCTTCAATGACCTTGAAGAAGAGACCTTAATTTCCTGTACAACAGTCAAGGCGTTGGTATACCGCTGTATAATTCTATATTCAACACACTATGAAGGATCATTTCCGTTGTTGTTGTTTTTTGCTAATCTTTACATAATAAATGCCATTATTTTGCAGTTGCTCGGTCTGATAAATCCTTTGCGAGAGAACGAAGCGAGAGAGCAAAATGATATGTCCCAGACTTATAGGGCAGTTCTCTATCATTCATCTAAACACAACAAAAAAAGTAACTCCCCCTAATTCAAAGTAGCATAACTTTTTAACGAAAAAGTTTCAGCAAAATAATTTGGCAGGAGTGTTTCTTCACTTATTGACTTACTCCTGTGTGAAAATTAGATTGATCCATCAACTCATGCATGAGCGAGCAAACATTAAAGGTAAAAATGTCACTTTTCAAAAGTCACAAGAGTCATTTTGGGGCTCTGTAAAACAAACCTGTGGCGTATTTGAATTCTTCCATTGTTTGATCTTGTCATGCCTATCCCTGACACTTTTTATGTTTATCACAGTTTGGGTGAACACAGTTTTTTGAGAAAAATGATGTTCAGCCCTCCTAAATCTGCAAAATCCATTCAGTTTGTGGAAAAACTGGCATCAACCAACATGAGCACATTATGTGAAAATACCAGGTATTCGTTTTTTCCGGCATTAAACAGTAATTTTTCAGTATTTATTGCTTAATCGTTAGCAATTTTGTCACTCAACCATGGCACAAACTCGAAAAACATCAACACTTTAAAAAAACGCCAGAAAAATCTTGTTTCACCAATCCCCCCAAATGACTCTTGTGACTTTTGAAAAGTGACATTTTTGCCTTTCATGTCTGCTCACTCATGCATGACTTGACAGATCAATCTCATTTTCCAACAGAAGTTAGTCAATAAGTGTAGGAACACTCCTGCCAAATTATTTTCCAAAAAACGTCTTCGTTAAAAAGTTATGCTATTTTGAATTAGGGGGGAGTTACTTTTTTGTTGTGTTTATAACCCGTGCGTTTTCCTTATTGACTAATCTATAATTGTCAGTGCATTTTGTGAGGTCTCCTGTCGGACGATATTTCACGAGAAAAAAAAAGTCATATTGAAAATGGTTTTGAATTTTAGCGCAATCTCGACATGAATAGAATTGTCAAAACTTTCAGGTTACAGCACACGTGATAAGCCTTGACTGAGACATTATGTAAATGTCCTAGTGAGCGAGCTCGATATAGCGAGCGAGCTTTAGAAAAAAAAACAAAAGGAAAAATGTTCCCATGTTTCTAATAGGGGCATGCACTGCTCGACAGTGGCGTAATGAGCCAAAAATTTTGAGGGGGCAGCATGGCATATGACGGGGCACATTTTCCAAATAGTTGCGAGCGAGCAAAATAATTTCGTCATAGATCAGGACATAATATATCCGGGCGGTAAATCAATTTTTCCCTTACACTTTTTTCCATTTTTTTCTCTCTCTTGTCTTTTCTTTTCTTTTTCTTTTTTGGCGTGGAACTTTTTTTTTTTTTTTTTTTTGGGGGGGGGGGGGGGGGCGGGGCGGGGGCGGCTTCTGGCCCGAAGCCCCCCTCCCCCCACCAGTACAACATGATGTTCGTTCTTATAGCAGCTTCAGGGCGTTGTGCTCCTAGCTCTTGCCTTCCTACTTTACTGCATCACACAGTAATAAATTACAATAAATAACTAGTATTATATGAAGCTTCTCTGATTCTTTGATGCTATATGAAAAGGGGTAATAGGGGATGACTGACACAAGAAAGAAAAAGGGTTAATCAGACGTTAAGAAGGAAATGTATCAGATTTGGAGGGGGCATTTATCGGAAAGAGACTTACAATATTATGTACATGTATAACAAAAAGGGCACTGGCAGTGGACACTATCAGATCTATGCACTGTTTTGCAAAGTCTGGCGATAATTACTCTTCTGTTCAGATACAGAATTGTTGGTTAAGAATTCACACACAAAATAATTACTCAAGATTCATTGTAGTTACACTATTCAAATCTTGAAGCTATTAGGCCATGGGCTAGTGGGGGTCATAGTGCACCCCCGGTGTGACTTACGGAAATGGTTATTTTCATGTAGCCCTGGGTCTAACAATTCAGAAAATTGATGTTGCCAGCAAAAAAACTGGGATGGAAGATACCCCCCATGGACTTTTTGACCACGCCCACTTTTACAGCTGATTGTAGAAAATTAGGGGTATTGACAGTTTGTAACTGCTCTAACTTTGCAATTCTTCACATATATATGTTGTATGACCCCTTAAAATGTCGGCCTAATTGAGTTCTACAAGTTTGTGCTGCGTTTTATGCAAATTTTTATGTTGAAAAGGTCACCAGAGGTCAAAAGGTCACAAATTTTGACCTTTATATTTCTAAAATAATGCAAATGCGGGGATTTTTTTTATCAAAAAGACCCTATGACAGATTTTTTCATTGAAATTTGATTAAAATTGAAAGTTACATATGTCCAATCATGTTATTATTTAATATCAGAAAGTTAATGTCGCCAGTGAAAAAACTGGGATGGTAGATTCCCTCATGACCACGCCCACTTTTACAGCTGGTTGTAGAAAATAAGGGGTATAGATAGTTTGTGACTGCTCTAACTTTGCAATTCTTCAGAAATATATATCATATGACCCCTTAAAATGTTGACATAAATGAGCTCTACACTTTTATGCTACATTTTATGCAATTTTTTATGGTGAAAAGGTCACCAGAGGTCAAAAGGTCACAAATTTGGCCCTTTACCTCTTATATAGAGCAAATGCATGGATTTTTTTTCATAATCACAAAGACTCTATAACAGATTTTTTTTCATTGAAATATGATTAAAATTGAAAGTTACATATGTCCAATCATGTTCTTATTTAATACCAGAAAGTTAATGTTGCCAGTGAAAAAACTGGGATGGAAGATACCCCCATGACCACGCCCACTTTTACAGCTGGTTGTAGAAAATTAGGGGTATCGATAGTTTGTGACTGCTCTAACTTTGCAATTCTTCAGAAATATATATCATATGACCCCTTAAAATGTTGGCATAATTGAGCTCTACACTTTTATGCTACATTTTATGCAATTTTTTATGGTGAATAGGTCACCAGAGGTCAAAAGGTCACAAATTTTGCCCTTTACCTTTAATATGGAACAAATGCATGGATTTTTTTTTTCATAATCACAAAGACTCTATAACAGATTTTTTTTCATTGAAATATGATTAAAATTGAAAGTTACATATGTCCAATCATGTTCTTATTTAATACCAGAAAGTTAATGTTGCCAGTGAAAAAACTGGGATGGAAGATACCCCCATGACCACACCCACTTTTACAGCTGGTTGTAGAAAATTAGGGGTATCAATAGTTTGTGACTGCTCTAACTTTGCAATTCTTCAGAAATATATATCATATGACCCCTTAAAATGTTGACATAATTGAGCCCTATACTTTTATGCTACATTTTATGCAATTTTTTATGGTGAAAAGGTCACCAGAGGTCAAAAGGTCACAAATTTGGCCCTTTACCTTTAATATAGAGCAAATGCATGGATTTTTTTTCATAATCACAAAGACTTTATAACAGATTTTTTTCATTGAAATATGATTAAAATTGAAAGTTGCACATGTCTAATCATGTTCTTATTTAATACCAGAGAGTTAATGTTGCCAGTGAAAAAACTGGGATGGAAGATACCCCCCATGACCACGCCCACTTTTACAGCTGGTTGTAGAAAATTAGGGGTATCAATAGTTTGTGACTGCTCTAACTTTGCAATTCTTCAGAAATATATATCATATGACCCCTTAAAATGTTGACATAAATGAGCTCTACACTTTTATGCTACATTTTATGCAATTTTTTATGGTGAAAAGGTCACCAGAGGTCAAAAGGTCACAAATTTGGCCCTTTACCTCTTATATAGAGCAAATGCATGGATTTTTTTTTCATAATCACAAAGACTCTATAATAGATTTTTTTTTCATTGAAATATGATTAAAATTGAAAGTTACATATGTCCAATCATGTTCTTATTTAATACCGGAAAGTTAATGTTGCCAGTGAAAAAACTGGGATGGTAGATACCCTCATGACCACGCCCACTTTTACAGCTGGTTGTATAAATTAAGGGGTATCGATAGTTTGTAACTGCTCTAACTTTGCAATTCTTCAGAAATATATATCATATGACCCCTTAAAATGTTGACATAATTGAGCTCTACACTTTTATGCTACATTTTATGCAATTTTTTATGGTGAAAAGGTCACCAGAGGTTAAAAGGTCACAAATTTGGCCCTTTACCTTTAATATAGAGCAAATGCATGGATTTTTTTTCATAATCACAAAGACTTTATAACAGATTTTTTTCATTGAAATATGATTAAAATTGAAAGTTGCACATGTCCAATCATGTTCTTATTTAATACCAGAGAGTTAATGTTGCCAGTGAAAAAACTGGGATGGAAGATACCCCCATGACCACGCCCACTTTTACAGCTGGTTGTAGAAATTAAGGGGTATCGATAGTTTGTGACTGCTCTAACTTTGCAATTCTTCAGAAATATATATCATATGACCCCTTAAAATGTTGGCATAATCAAGCTCGACAAGTTTGTCTTGCATTTTACCCAGATATCTTTATGGTAAAAAAGTCAGCAGAGGTTAAAAGATCACAAATTTTGACCTCTACCTACAATACAGAGCAAATGCATTTTTAAATCACCAAAACCCCTTAACAGATTTGTTTTTCATTGAAAATTAATTGAAATTAAAAGTTACATACTGCAATCATGTTTTTACTGAATATCAGCAAACAAAATAATGTATGAAGAAGTAGAATCAACAATCTGGTACTTATCTTCTACATGTTCTACAGATTATTTGTACGTTTTGACATACATGATAGTTAGGAGCGTTAGGAGCGTAACACTTCACAATTCCTTGCTGAAACACCCTACAATCAGTCATAAAACAGGCAAAACCAGTCAAAACCACAAAGCTATGAGCAGTACCGAATCAACATGAGAAGAACTAAAAAATATGTATATGATAACTAAAATGAAAAATTCAAAATGAAGATATCGACAAGCTGAATTCCATCGGTGCTCTGATTTATTTTCCTGCAATGATGCACACCTCACATTACGTTGGTATTACAAACAAAAATAACACATTCAAATTACAGAGAAATTAAATCAATTAAGAAACAAGTAATGGGAGAACCGAAAAGGAGAACCAAGGTTGGAGGAGGAATGTTCTGAATAAAAAGGAAATGTGAGTAAAAAAAGAGTCATGGGCTGAATAGAAATGATGGAAAAATAAATGAAAGGAACTGAGGACTGAGGACTTGTATAGATGGTGTAGGAAAATTAGTTTATAACTGCTGTAACTTCGAAATTCTTCACTAATATCTTCTCTGTGACCACTTTAAAAAGTTGATTTACTAGTCCTATAAATTTGTGATACGTTTTATGCAAACTTATGCAGTGGAAAGGTCACCAGAGGTCAAAAGGTGGCAAACTTTGACCTAAGTTTACCTATGATATATAGCAAATACAGTTCTTTTTTTACCCCCATGATCCTATAACACAATTTTTAAATTGGAAATTAATTGAAATGAACAGTTTCATAGCTGTAATTATGTTTTTGTTTAATATCAGCAGGCAAATGCTTGAAAATATGTGGAATTTAGCATTTGGTATGTAGAATGAAGGGATTTCATAAATAAAGGAAAGGTAATATACAAGCTGGCATTTGTTTAGACATTGAAATCGCGTGGTTCATTTCGTAATGATGATATATAACAAACTCCATTGTCCAAATATCAGTTGTGATCTCAGGTCATGAAGATTTCAGAGTAACATTTGCTATAAAATATTCCTTGATCTGATGACAGTTCTTCGAATTACTTTCCCTTCGTTCTACATACCAAAAGCTACCTATTTTCAAGCATTTGCCTGCTGATATGATCTTTGGGGTATCTTCCATCCACGTTTTTTTTTAATTTTTGCTGGCAATATTAACTTTCTGGTATTGAATAAAACATGAATGGAGAGATGCAACGTTTAGTTTAATTAATTTTCAATGAAAAAAAATAATCCGTTATAGGGTCTTTGTGATAAAAAAAAATCCCTGCGTTTGCTCTATATTAAAGGTAAAGGGCCAAATTTGTGACCTTTTGACCTCTGGTGACCTTTTCACCTTAAAAGATTGCACAAAATGTAGCATAAAATTGTAGAGCTCAATTATGCCAACATTTTAAGGGGTCATATGATATATATTTCTGAAGAATTGCAAAGTTAGAGCAGTCACAAACTATCGATACCCCTAATTTTCTACAACCAGCTGTAAAAGTGGGCGTGGTCATGGGGGTATCTTCCATCCCAGTTTTTTCACTGGCAACATTAACTTTCCGGTATTAAATAAGAACATGATTGGACATATGTAACTTTCAAATTTAATCATATTTCAATGAAAAAAAAATCTATTATAGAGTCTTTGTGATTATGAAAAAAAAATCCATGCATTTGCTCTATATAAGAGGCAAAGGGCCAAATTTGTGACCTTTTGACCTCTGGTGACCTTTTCAAAATAAAAAATTGCATAAAATGTAGCATAAAAGTGTAGAGCTCAATTATGTCAACATTTTAAGGGGTCATATGATATATATTTCTGAAGAATTGCAAAGTTAGAGCAGTCACAAACTATCGATACCCCTAATTTTCTACAACCAGCTGTAAAAGTGGGCGTGGTCATGGGGGTATCTTCCATCCCAGTTTTTTCACTGGCAACATTAACTTTCTGGTATTAAATAAGAACATGATTGGACATATGTAACTTTCAATTTTAATCATATTTCAATGAAAAAAAATCTGTTATAGAGTCTTTGTGATTATGAAAAAAAATCCATGCATTTGCTCTATATAAGAGGTAAAGGGCCAAATTTGTGACCTTTTGACCTCTGGTGACCTTTTCACCATAAAAAAATGCATAAAATGTAGCATAAAAGTGTAGAGCTCATTTATGTCAACATTTTAAGGGGTCATATGATATATATTTCTGAAGAATTGCAAAGTTAGAGCAGTCACAAACTATCGATACCCCTAATTTTCTACAACCAGCTGTAAAAGTGGGCGTGGTCATGGGGATATCTTCCATCCCAGTTTTTTCACTGGCAACATTAACTTTCCGGTATTAAATAAGAACATGATTGGACGTATGTAACTTTCAATTTTAATCATATTTCAATGAAAAAAAATCTGTTATAGAGTCTTTGTGATTATGAAAAAAAATCCATGCATTTGCTCTATATTAAAGGTAAAGGGCCAAATTTGTGACCTTTTGACCTCTGGTGACCTTTTCACCATAAAAAATTGCATAAAATGTAGCATAAAAGTGTAGAGCTCAATTATGTCAACATTTTAAGGGGTCATATGATATATATTTCTGAAGAATTGCAAAGTTAGAGCAGTTACAAACTATCGATACCCCTTAATTTATACAACCAGCTGTAAAAGTGGGCGTGGTCATGAGGGTATCTACCATCCCAGTTTTTTCACTGGCGACATTAACTTTCTGATATTAAATAATAACATGATTGGACATATGTAAATTTCAATTTTAATCAAATTTCATTGAAAAAATCTGTCATAGGGTCTTTGTGATAAAAAAAATCCCCGCATTTGCATTATTTTAGAAATATAAAGGTCAAAATTTGTGACCTTTTGACCTCTGGTGACCTTTTCAACATAAAAATTTGCATAAAACGCAGCACAAACTTGTAGAACTCAATTAGGCCGACATTTTAAGGGGTCATACAACATATATATGTGAAGAATTGCAAAGTTAGAGCAGTTACAAACTGTCAATACCCCTAATTTTCTACAATCAGCTGTAAAAGTGGGCGTGGTCAAAAAGTCCATGGGGGGTATCTTCCATCCCAGTTTTTTTGCTGGCAACATCAATTTTCTGAATTGTTAGACCCAGGGCTACATGAAAATAACCATTTCCGTAAGTCACACCGGGGGTGCACTATGACCCCCACTAGCCCATGGCCTATATGTGTTTTTAATGTATTCTCTTCCACTTTTCTTCAATCATTCAAAATATTCAGAATGGGTATAATCTCATATAAATTCAAATGACAACTCCAACAATGTAATCATTTCATATGAAAAAAATACTAATAATTTAAATAAAATAAATTTAGGTTACTCATTCAATATGACACATATATTACAGTGATAAGTGGCTTTCACATCACAAAACAAAGTATTGATTATATAAATACAAAAGCTTAACAAATCTTTCCATTTCCTCTGTAAAAATAAAATTACCCCTTTTTGGTAAAGCAGCGCTGCAAATATCCATAAATACAAAACTTGAGCTCGATTAATCAAATATTCCTCTCAGTCTTTAATGGGAAAAGATAAAATATAACTTGGGTTTTAATAGCACGTGCAATATCTGCAGACTATTTGATATACTGTAGATTAAATGTTCGCGACTGTCCTCAACCCTATGGAAATCTCTTACATTCTGTCGCACTGTGATTCTGGTGTGTCTCGTCTTTATAGCGAACGCACGTAGACTTGTTACAGGATGTCCATGGGTGTTCGAGATAACAATTGCGTCTTTCGAAGCCTGAGATCATCATGGACCCTAGTAGAGATGGACACTGATCGGTAACATAATGAATTCATGCACCTGATTCTATCAAAAGTATCACAATGACATTCCAAACATGCTTCCCCACTTTGATCTCATCACGACCGCCGCCAGTCGGCCTGAAGAGAACCAGAAGTTTGATTTGAGAAATCTACAAAATGCATGCACAGAAGAAAATAAATCACTTATAATCATAAAAATGCATGTGCAGTTGTGGCGTTCAAATGAAAATTGCTGTGTATAAATTTTTAAATAGGAAATTTCAAGCAGTTTGCAAGAGAGACCCGTAAATTTTGCCCTAACACAATGATCTTAAACTTCATTTCGAAACTTATCCGATTGATTTCCAGGAATATGAGGTCATGAAACCGGAGAGGATATGTATTGTTCAAAGTTAGGCTAGGTCAGACGCATGTCCTCAAGACAGTCCACTTCTGTAATAATAAATCTCATATCATCCCTGATCATATAAACTGTCATAGTTTGGGGTTCGCTGCTCTTCTAGCTAGTCTTAAATCACGGTATATTTCCTGAAATGACACTTTAGCGAAAGGTATTCGAAGAAAGTTAAAATGTTGTTTTGTTTGTGACGATTCGTTATTACGTAAGCAACATTGTCGCGACAAATGAATGTGCTCATCAACATTCACATTTTCAGGTGACGGCGATCATGATAAGATAAAAGAAGGGCTCCCATTATTAGTCCATCTCTAGTAGGGTCCATGATCTCATCAACGTAATCGTCATCGAAGTTCTGTCTAACTCAGTGATGTTAGCTCGTCTAGTAGACGAAAGATCCAATTTCAGTTGTATAGGACAAGATCAGTCCATGAACCCGGGCCAGCTGCCTGTCTGCTGTTAAAACAGTATATACAACCTACGAGTCACAGCATACAGGTTTACCCAATAATTCTAAACATGAATATATATATTCATGAACCATTTACACAAGACTACTTCTTGCATTTGTAAGAAAGATATTCAAGTATCAGAGATGAATCAGAAAAGTAATATTCATAACTTCGTCTCCCTGCATACTCCAATCACATTTAGATATCCACATATTAATTCAGGACAATATCTCAAAAATATAATCACTGGATTTCATCATCAATATAATGCAAACATTTCTTGGCTATTAAAGCTCTATACATAATTCATCTTCATTTAGCAGTCCATATAATCACAAAATATCTTTGATTCCTTTTACTATTTTTCCAAGTAAATGCACACTAAATTAGAAAATTAAATCTCTTCTTTTTCCAATGTGCTAAAGAAAACCATCAATTACCTGTCTATTTGAGCAATATTTCAGCCCCACAATTTATTCTACACAAAATATCACCAAAGTTGAATATCTTAACTTCTTTATGTCACATGGAAATAAAAATATTCATGGCACAGATATAGTTTACTCATTAAATAATTCATTTCAACGGTTTTCTGCTAAGATGCTAGAATTTAATGTTTTCTATAAATGACTTTGATTCCTGTGCCACACCTTTTTGTGGCATTACAGATTACACTATACAAGAAAATAGGATAAATTTATGGAAAATTAATACCAAAAAAGTCACTAATTTACTGGTCTCAAAATCAAGAAGGGAGCTGTAGAGGAGTCTTCTCCTGTCTGCTTTGCCCAGATTTACAAAGAAGATGGCACCAAAATGCATCCTATCTCCTCTCACACTCACTCAGCACACAGGTCCTGCCTTGACCAGTGCTAAAGTTGCTCTCCCAGTAGCTAACTCATGCAGCATATACCAAGCATACTTGCACAGCTCTGCATAGCTCATTGCACAAGGTACTACTACTGTACTGTCCAGCTTATAGAGGTCAGAGATCGGGAAAAGGGTCTGTGACACGTTATCTACAGAGGAAGTGGAACAGTTGATTAGGTTCCTATGTATTTCTTAGCTTCAACTCATTCCATATTCTCTCCCTATATACACCTACTTATCCATTAATTGTTCTTCTCAGAGTATTTTGTCTTTAATTTGTAACGATATCATATGTACAACTTTCTATTCTGTTCTTTTTATAGAAGTGCCATTATGTTAAATGTGTATTATTTGGCGAATAAAGATGCTATATAGATATAGAAAGTAAAAGAGGAACTTCTCAGAAATCAAAATCAAATTTAAAGAGGGGCAGAAGCCGGAATGGATAAGGACACATCGGAGAAAAAAAGGGGCAATTCGTAGCACTTTGAGCACGTTAAAAAAAGGAGAAATGAGGCATTATCAGAAATAAATTGTGGTATGTATCATATCTCATTTAATTTCTTGAGTTTATTTTACCTGAAAAAGTAACCTTGTCTGTGATTTTTTGTTTTGTAATAAATATATATATATGCATTTTGTATTGTTTTATGTTATATAAGGCCCCCAAAAGGCCCTCCTACTGATGGGGCTACCCTGTTGAAAAATTGTAAATGAATAAATGAATGAATAAATAAATGAATGAATAAATAAATAAGTAAATAAATAAATAAATAAATATTTCAAATGGGCACTTGGCCAGATGAGAAAGGAGAACATATCATAGGTAAAAGGAGACAATCACCAGAAGGAAAATTTCTTCATAATTTTTTTTAGATGAGCAGACAAAAGGGGCATGTACATTTCAACAGGGACATTCATAACAATTATTGAAGGGATAGACGTGCCATGAATAAAGAGAAAATGGTCACTAATCTGGTGTGAAGAGCAAGTTATCTGAAGCTAAAAAGAGCACCTAAGATATGAAGAAGGTGAAGAGCACTTATTAAACAAGAAAATAGGCAATTATAAGAAGAAAAAACCAAATCCTTTTAAAAAGGGGCACTTTCGGGTGATTATATAAGTGGGGGGGGGGGGGGGGGGCCCCGTGCCACCGGTCTCATTCATCTGCCTGTGGCACCTGTTTATTGCTATTGTAATACCTGCTTGTTTTGGAAACCACGTGACCAGGCTCCCGTTAGCATTGCTCGTGCAAACCTCTTGATTAGCTCACCAGGGACTCGTGTGCTCGTACAAAACTCTCAGTACTCGCATTAGACTCGTGGTCACTACTTTATATGGAAATTTATGGAAATTCATGAATATTTATGGAAATTTATGGAAATTTACTCCGGATAGTACGAGTTGAAAAGAGTCCATAACGAGTTTTTCACGAGTATCGCGAGTTTACTACGAGTTGTTCTGAGTTTGACCGAGGTGTTCAAGAGTTCTCGAGAGCTTGATAAAATTAAAAAAAAATAATAAAAATTGTGAGAGCTAACTCCGACCTCATGCGAATTGCAAAGAGTAGTGAGGAGACGTAGTGCCGAGTTGCGGCGAGTTACGGAGAGTTGTCCCGAGTTGCATGAAGAGTTATCGCGAGTACCCCTAAAAGTGAACTCGCCACTAGTACATGTAGTACTCGCGCAAACTCGTACTTCCAACTCGCCTAAGTGTGAACGTACAAGGCTCACGAGCTCGATACTGTGTCGTCCTTATTGACCTAGTGTCGAGCTCGTGGGCCTGATTTAGCCTACAGTGTCGAGATCATGGGCCTTGTTCTAGCTCATGGGCCGTATGACTCGTGAGCTGTATGACTCGTGGGCCGTAGGACTTGTGGGTGTCGAGCTCGTGACGTGCATCCAAAAAGTTTTTAGATGAAAGCTTAGAAAGAATTAAACAAATCAGCAAAATTTGAACCAAAATAAGAAAGTTATGGCCAAATGAAATTATCTGTATGACATATTTGACACTATCATATCTACTGAAGACATTTTTGTTGACAACTCTCGATATGTTTTGTACACATATTATTTCATTTTGCTAAAGATTTGCACATTTTCCTAAGCCAAACTCATAATGTAGAAGTGTTTTAGGATAAGGACAATGAAAGCATGTGTCCTTGAGGATCATAAAGTATATGTGAAATTCTGTGTACAAACATATTAGGAGTTGTCCACAAAATAAATATGACCAGTATAATGGTATAGTGTTCAGAAAATTTCATATTAGCATAACTCCCTTATTCTGTGTCCGATTTCGTTCAAATTTTCGTTCATTTGTTTTATTCTGTCCTAGCCTTGATTTAAAAACTACTTAACTTGAGGGTGTTGGTTTCATTCGACATGGATTATGGATGAGTGCATTAACTGTCTGTAACACCTTTTGTTCTAGTCTACTGCTCCACAAGGCCGAAACTTGAAATATTGAAATATAGGTGTAAGAAATATATTTTCTCATCCCCTCTTTTCCATATTTTCGTCTCTCTATAAATTCTACGCTAGCGAGTCTCTCTGCATGGCAAAAATCTCGAAAATAGTAGGACTTGTCACCTGTGTTTTGTATTTATACCCTTTAGCATCTCCTGGAGTTTATTATGATTAAGTCCAATCATTTTTGGTCACATGTCCTATAGGCTGGATTCATGTTGGACAAACGACTATATGGATCCCATCATTACTGAGGTGAACAGTGAAGGAAATATCACTGTTAGTGTGACGCACGGCCCGGTAAGATATTTTATTGTTCCACCATAATCGATTTCTTCTGCTTTCGACATTATCATCCTTGAGATCCCCCCCCCCCCCCCTCCCGCTAGGGTCGATTACAAAAAAAAATTAAAAAGGAGAAATTTGGAGCGCGTTTCATGAAACCAACTCCATGACAGTCATATCTCTTGTCGATGATCTACGGAGATGTCAAGAACCTGACAAAGTGTTTCACGAAAGCCTGACATCTCACAAATCCAAGATATCGATACTATCGGCTGAAAAAGATAGCCTTGATCACAAATCACTGGATTTATTATCAATCATTCCAACACAATTTAGACTCAACTTTGCTCTAATTGCTGGAAAAGTATAGAAAATATCAATGGGATTTGATAAACATAATACGAACGTTGCATTTACATGAAAAAATATATTAATTGTGACATATGAGAATTTCTAAGATTAATAAACGAAAAGCTGCTGTTGCACTTTGCGTATTTATACTGCTTTCACATCAAGGTACGGTCGCTGCGACCGGTCGCTGCGACCGTACCCAGCGACCGATCGGACGTGCTTTCACACCTCCGTCAAAATTTGGTCAGGCCCAGAGCGATCGGTCGCTGTATAGCTGACCTAGCCAGAAGCGGAAGTAGAAATAGTGCGTAGGCATGTATGGGGGTCATTGCATTTCGATCGGTCGCTGAGTACGATGTGCTTTCACATCTAGCTTGCATCGGTCGCGATCGGTCGCTGAAGTACCTCAGCGACCGTACTCAGCGACCGATCGTTTTTGACCAAAACGATCGGTCGCAGCGACCGATGAAATGCTTTCACATTATGATTTCATCGGTCGCAGCGACCGTACCTTGGTGTGAAAGCAGTATTAGATTTGTAATTAAGAGGACACCGTAGTTGACAAATTGTTGAAAGCAGACCCATATTTTGTTTTAATTTTTGAAAGATACTGAATTGGTATATTCTGCAATCGAAATTTTGACATTAATTCGTTAAAGAATAAATCTTATATGATTTCAATAAATATTGTAGTTGTAAAAAAGGGAAATATGAAAGAAGATCATACGTGTTGAATTGTCATCGTACTTACGGGCCTGTAAATACAGACTGCTCCGTTTTCTATGGGAAACTGATGGGAGGATAATCAATATTAATCACAATTACTTGCTGGAGGGTTAAAACGTTGCTAAGACAATTATAGGTTATTTCACTTATACTTTTATATCAACATCAGTAATAACTGGTTATGGAATGAGAGTCTGGAACTCAAGAAATATTTGTATTTAATAAAGATTCCTTATTTTTTCGCTGCCCGCGAGCTGCCCATAGCCGACGAAAAGGTGACCTGTGATGGCGTGCTAAAAAGATATGACATGTTCGGAGGAGCGACAAGTCATTTGTCAGGGAAGTTGTCGCTGGTCTTGGCAAAGACGGCTTTGTGAAACACTTAGCAGACAAGATGACCGACAACTCCGAGATGTCGTTTATCTTGTAGTTATGACGGTTTCATGAAACGCGCCCCTGATTGCCAACGTTATCACAATGTAAGGCAATCTGAAGCGGAATGCAGTTCGATTAATTAATTGCGATTCGCGGCTCGCCCATTCAACCATGCAATCCAAAAGGTTCCCATTCATCATTATGTACGACGTTCCGCCTTGATAAATGGCGTAGGACGAAATTGTGCCGGGGGTGGGGGGATGGGCGCGTCTCTTGCTAACAGATTACTGTTCAGCATATAAATTTAATGCTTTGATTATTAGCAAGTCTCCTTTTAAGAGAAAGGATTTCAGGTGTGCTTGAAACCATTGGGGCCCAGCCTGTATGATAATGCATCAATCCATATTCGCGTAGAAACTGAGTAAGAAAATCCCAATTTGGGCATGTTGAAACTTTACTAGAAAACTCATTGGGAATCGTTGTAATTCAAAGGTATTATTATACGTAACTATTTTCTTGCGAGGGGCCCACTGGGATAGGGAAAAGTCAATTCTTCCCAAACCTAAAATACAGTGGCACATCTGCCCTTTCCCTACTTCCGCCAGCTATATGTTCTCTCCCATGGTATAACAACTATTTTAACTTCTGATAACTGAAAAGTGATGATCCGATGTCATCAAAGGTGTACTTTCTCAACCGTTAAGTTTGCTGGTGAATTCTATGAATACTCAACTTCGGAAGAAGAAATGTGAAAAGTGAACATAAAAGTCCCCCTAATTGTTGTCATTTACAGCAAAGGTAAAGGGACCAATCATTGTCAAAAAAAAAAAATTAAAATAGCATTTTATATTCTTAATTTTTTTTTTTATATGTTTCCGTCGGAATTTGAATTAATTTACGCAGTATTATTTGCGTATAGTGATTGATACATGCTGATGTAATTGATTTAGCAAACTTTATTCCAACTTTTTAAATTTATTTCATCCTTTTCTCTTTGTTGATATTTCTGACCGGCCCCTTTTTGTGTAAGACCGACCTTTTTAACCAAAATATTGACCGGCCAAAGTGGAAAACTCCCCCAAATCCCCGTGGCTTGTCCGCCTCCGATCACAGTCTCATTTTTTCGGTTGTTGTTGTTTTGTTTAAACTTCTCGTTTGGCACGTAACCTGAAACACGTTTATCATTAAATTTTTATTAAAATTGTTATTAAATTTGAAAAGCATGATTAATGTCAAAGCACGTATTTCACGCTTTTGTTTTGCTTGAACTATTTCAATTCATTGAATATAGAATTAAAGCTGCAAAGGAGACAGACCCAGGGTCGTTGGTGTATTCTGTAAACATGGTAACGAAGAATTCTTGCGATGCAGGGCGATGAAGGGCGGTGACATGGACTTCAGCGAGGCAAAATCTTTTCAATTTTCTTCAAATTGAAGATTAATTGGGTGTCTTGAGTGTATAGACCATGGTAGAGCTAAACACTAAACTGAAAGTGTTTTAAGCAAAGGACAAGGCATTTAATTTAGAAATAGGACCTTCAGAAAAAAAACGAAATTATCGTATCAATTAGGTATTTTGAAACAAGGGGAAAACATAACAAGATAAAAAACTAAACCAACAAAATCTTTTATCACTGACATGTAGCACGAACTTCAGATTAGCATGCACATTCATGACGGCACAATGTTTGGAGTATAGACTCACAGTTCGAATTTTTATTCCGAAACAAATCATAGTTTTTGCTAATGTAATTTATGTAGTTTGCACACTGCTTTTATTTTGAAGTAACTGATTTCTGTCTTCTGGACTTTCTAGGTCTCACTACTGTACATTAGTGTCTCTCATCTGGCTAAGAAATAAAAATGACCTTGAAGTGCTTATAGTGTTTTGCTCGCAGAAATTATCTTACCCTTTGAATACATTGTCATCTATTAGGATTTTTGAATTTATTGTTACTTTGATATCTCTGAACTTAAGGAGTGCATTGAAAGCTTGCATAAGTTGACAGAAAATTATTTTGGAGATCACAAAATATTTGTGACTGATGAAAAACTATACAACCAAAAGGATGGATATAGGTCTTACATACATACTTATATACATACTGTGCATAAAATATAAATTACCTATAGTATACTGTTGCGATTCCACATAAGCATAGTTTACATGTTATATTTCGGTATTTTGGGACATACAGATCATGATAATGATAGGTCAATATCCGTATAATAATTACCAACTGTAAATAATTTGTAAAATATCTGTAAATGGCTGATTAAGAAACTTTTGTGGCATGGTAAACATATTAATGTCTTATTTATCTAAAATGCATGTAGGTCATTCATTACCATAGTGCATTGAAAGGTAAACACAAACCAGACGATGAACAGTCATTACTTTGCACAATGGCAGACTTACAAAGCGGATAGTCTTGTTAAGAAGAATATGTAGATAGTAACTGAGTTGAAGTTCCTTAAACTCGCTTGTCATTCCAGTCCAAGAGTCATGACTGTTGATATTTTTTTGTTTGGCTAATAACAGAAAAAAATTATAATGACCTCACTGACCTGCCATTATGACATTTATTTAAATTGTGTATTTAAGTCGATAAACGGTCTATCTCCCTCATATCTGTCCGATCTTATTCATGTGCAACACTCCAGTTATAATCCAAGGTTAAAAAAAACCACCAGTACAGTAATCCATATCCCAAGATATCGGACCAAAGCTGGCAAGCGGGCATTATTTTGTAGCCACTGCTCCAAAACATGGAACACTCTACCCAACTCTATCAAAAATGCAGGTTCACTTACGTTCAAGAAAAATCTAAAGACACTTTTCCGTTAATGCCCGCTTGTCAGCATTCATCCTTTATATATGTATCTTGTAATTAGTTCGTTTAATTTCCTTATGTTACTCTTTAAGTTGTATTATCATTTCTGTTTTTCCTTTTGTGTTAAAGCGCTTTGAATCGTCATTAGAAATGGCGCTAAAGAAATGACTGTATTATTATTATTATTATTAAAAGGTAAACTGTACATGAAGGGAAGGGAGATGTCAATTTTCCCTACGCCAGAATATTTTCACTAAACCAAATAAATCTTTCAACAAAATGATTTCTGAACTAATATTTAACAAAGCTCACCCAAACTTATGTGTCATGAGTTTGGTTAAGGGTATTTTTATTTAAAATAAGTTTATCGTCCTGGAAATATGATAAGGGTATCGAAAGTCAACAGTAAAAAGTAAGATAATTAATGCTTTTCCCTTATATACTTCTACACGTAAAGGTAACTTAGAAATAAGGTTATGTAGGAGACTCAAATAGAAGCAAAGTTAATTTGTCTGATATGATTTCCGAAGAGTAATGTAATTATATATATATATATATACTGTATAATGCCTTGCAAAGTTGTAAAAATGAGGAAAGCATAGTAAAATCATGTCTCAGACTCTCAGCCAAACATCACCAAAAAGAAGTTAACGGTTCAAAAGCAAGTTTGTATCAATTTCTTGTTATGACACTTGATGAAACAATGTGCATTGACTCATCAATGGAATACCATGTGCGATTCCATGAAGTATATATTGATATAGTTGTGATATCAAACAAGTCCTGGACTCGACTGAGCACGACCGGAAGAAATATTATCTAGGGCCTGTGCTATTGAACTCATTCTTATTTTATATTCCTTTGTTTTGAGTCGACTGGTTTTATATTTTGCATCGCTAGATTGAATAATACCTTTGATATTTTTCTTCTTTCTTTGATAGTGTCAATACATTATTATATTTGACTGTTTGACTATTATCAATGCGCCCAATACACATTTCTCATTGTTTTCATATAATAACAGTCATATTAGAATACTTACTGTATCATGCAGGGTTTTGACAATGCTGTAAATTTTGTATCATATTCTGTACATGTTTTACAAGTAGACATTTTGCAATATTTTGTTACTCACGCTTGTGTCCAGATGATGTAGTTATCTGTGACTTCTCTGTTATCTGTTTCATATTGTAATAACAACGTGTATTTATAGGCCTAGTGCAATAAGACAAATACGCGTATCTGCCTAATTATTGCACACAGGCAATGAGTCAAACCATTGCAAACGAGAAATTTATGAATGATACAGCATGCAGCAATAAGGAGTCTTTGTTGCGATTTATATGTATTTTATCAGAACGAACTTTTAAAACATCTCATTCGATTTCGATTTTTGACTACATCACATTTTTATTTTCTTCATACAAGACCATGAAATCACACGCTCCTAACTCTTTTGACTGCTATCGTACCTAATATCTTCATTGATGTATATATAGGGTTTTGTTCTTACACTAAAATACTCGCCCTCTGCAGCTCTTTAGACCTAAAGTCATTTCGTTATACTGCTTTCAAACGGAAACTGAAACAGGATTTTATCAATAATTACAACGTATCTACATATACCTAATTGCACTCTGGCAAGGGAGGGGGGGGGGGGGGGTCGCATTTTGTGTGCTTTAATTGTATTTATGTGTGTTGCCTCTTTATTTCATCACTGTTAGGTGCATTATGTTGTAAAAGCCCTGTGCTTTTTCTGAATGTGATTCACCTATATTGTTTCCTTGCCCGTTTTTGCATTTTTTGTTTATTATGTTTTATGTGTTTTATACTGTGATGGATGATAAATAAAGTTGAATTGCAAAATACTTGTCAATATCGCATTTTCCTCAGCAAATGTTACATTAGCAAAGAATCATACCTGTCTGTGAAAACTGTTTAAATTTACATTTGAACAGAATTTGCTTATGTGATTGCATTATAACCATCTAGCAATCTGTTTGTTGGATCATTTACATACTTTTGAATGTGTTTATGTTTGCCAAAGAAGAGGTGAAGAGAGAGGGAGAGAGAGAGAGAGAGGGGGGGGGGGGGGGTAGTTGGACCGAAGAGAAATGAAAGTGGGATATCAGAGAAACAAAGGAAGAAAACAAATTGGAAATAATGATATCAACGCTTATATGGTGGCAAGAGACAGACAGAGAGAACGATGCCATGGGATGAAAGAGAGAGAGAGAGAGAGAGAGAGAGAGAGGGGGGGGGGGGGGGTGTGGGGACGGCCGGAAAGAGAGTGAAGGCGTAGATCATGGTGTACATTTAACTTATAACAGTGATAACGGGAGAAAGATAAATAACATGTATAATAATGATAACTTTAATCGTAAATTCCGTAGAAAAATATTCAACTGCTCATTATAATGGCAATAATGGAATTAGGAATAATAGTAATGTCATAATAGAAATAAGGAGGGAGGAACTGGCATACCTTTTCTATTTCAATTTAACTTCATTCAGCAACACCTCATTAAAGCAGGCGTTCAAGTTGTAGTTTCAGGGGCTTCAGTTTGTCCCTTTGTGTGTGTGTGAGTGTGGGGGGGGGGGGGGGGGGGGTCGTCACCAACGCTTTCCCCCGAGTCCCGACCAGCTTTGAAAAGAGCTGCATGCCTACATCTTTACTGAGGAATAGGCAAAAACATCGTCCCTAGTGCTGGCACCAGCTCTTTATGGATATCCTTAATTCGGCTCCTAATGGAGCACCATGGTCGCGTAATGCATGTTGCTGAAAAAGAACCCGCAAATTGGACAAAGTGAAACAATGTCTGCTTTTATTCCTATGGGAAGGGTGGTAACTGAGCTCAAATCTTGTCTCTTGTAACGGGAAAGATGAAATATTCATAAGACATCATTATGTCACCAAATATCTGCTCCTCCATTGTCACGCTATGAACTTATTGGACATCTCTCATGTACAAGTGTATCTCCTTTATGATGTAACATCATTGTATTGTACATCATATACTCTGTCTGGTGACATCATGATACATTGCACTAGTGGTATAAGTGATAGGCTCTCGCCTCTCACGAGAGAGGTTCTGGGTTGGATCCTCGCTCAGTATAGGAAATCTTTCATGTCTTTGGAGATGTTTTGTGGACACACATGTATACTTGGCAATACTAAGATATAAGCTCTTTATAAATGTTTTGTTCAAATGAAGAATTTCATTGACCTCTTTCCCCCTTTTTTCTTTTACTTGTTATTTCAATACCAATCTCTACTGATCACTTGTACATATTTCATGTCTATGATTCAATAATACACGATTGAAAAAAGGAAAAATTATTGGGGCAGGGGGAAGAACAGTAATAATTCTGATGTGGCTACCTTAGGTAAAATAAAACCAAATAACACAAACAATATAAACTATGATGAGGATAATCATTACAGCAACAGCAACAACAATAATAATTATAATAATAATAATAATAAAATTAATATTAATATTAGCAGTTATAATAACAATCATCAATCATATTCTTTCTCTTCTTCTTTATGATTATCAACATCATTTCTATTGTTACCATCATTATGAAAATTATCGTTATTATCATTATTATTACTATTATTATTATTATTATTATTTATTTTTTTTTTATTATCATTATTATTATTACTATTATTATTATTATTATTATTATTATTATTATTATTATCATTATCATTTTTATTTTCATTATCATTATTATTACTATTATTATTATTATTATTATTATTATCATTAATATCATCATCATCATTATTTACTATTATAATTATTAATTATAAATATTAATATCATAATCAAACCCTCATCTTTATCATCATCATTATCTTTATCATTACAGATACCTAATCCCCTTGTTTTGGCACTGTAGCCTAAGCCCTTAGTAGTACAATAGTTGCGATCATAGTCATGATCATAGTCACGTAGAACA
>JAPZVO010000620.1:0-30043 GCA_029962745.1 Echinometra lucunter
TAAGCTTAACCCCGTACTATAGGTGGGGCTAAATTGCCATTTAACCCCACCAATAGTATGGGGTTAAGGAATTTTAGCCTGTCTAAAAGATGAGAGCTTGGAAAAACCTCCCTATCCTCTAAAAGACCACAATAAATAAAGCTAGGCATTTTATGAATTTTAAAAGAGTAGACTAATGCTGTTTTTTGCATTCACTACATTGTACATCTTGTGATCTTCAGGGTGTGATTTACCTTTTAAGATGTGCTCAGCAATTTTTGACAAAATCATTCAGTGAAGTTTTTGATAAAATTTCTATTCATTCACATGTATTAGAAAATTGCGACACAAAGCTGAAATTGGTTTGGCAGGTTCAAAATATAAGCATTTTGCTTGCTAAACTGGTAAATCCTGATTTTATATTTCCAGGTTTGCTGTACTTTTTCTTTATATTTCTATGTTTACTTTCTTTTGTCTTGTATTTTTTTCAGTGCTTCAATGTGAAGGATATTATCCAAAGGCATCCCGTGGGAAAGAAATAGATGAAGAGTATAACACAAACTCGACAATAACGACAGAAACTAGACGCCTTCTGACATCTATTGTGTGTGCAGAAATGGTTAAGATTTTCACCTAGTAAGTAGCTCCAATTTGCACATTTAAAACAAATTACCCTACCCCTTTCTCATTATATATTTCTGTGTTTGTGTGTCCTTGTGTTCCCTAAAATACATTTTGGGGACATAACCAGTCCATCAATAATTATGTAAAAGTTTTAGGTGAAGTATTTGAGAAGGCTTTATTAGTGAATTCTAACATTTTGAAGGAATTGTAGTGAATTGTTTCATGAAAATTTGTTTAAACAATACGAAACTCTGTTAAAGATGCATTTGGTGATGTGTGTCATGGCAACCACAAATCCATGTTTTTAAACGTTTTGTCGAGTTTTTTTAACTTCCTCAAATTTGATGGGATTTATGTAAAAAAAAAGTCATGTACAAATAGTCAACATGGGATTGCATTAATAGACATATTTATGTTAGCAGTGGATGTTGCATTATTGTGGCCATGCATGGCAAATCAAGTCAAAGTTTTAAATTATGTTTGTGGAGGATTGATATTTCCTAAATTTTAAAGGGGTTTGTATGAAATTTGAAAAATGATAAATATGAAGTATACTTACATTCAAGATATTTACATTAATTCAACATACAAGAAGAGCAATAAACGAACAGTGATTGTGAAAAAGTGGTGATACATTTGATCTGAGGATCATATGTTGTCTGTTTTTGTTCTGTTTATCAATTTCTAAATGCATGAAGGCGAAGCTATGGAGATATGTAGCAGATTTATGAAATGTATTTTGGTACATAATTAATTATGCAGTTACCCAACGAAAAATCAAAAAATCAAAGTGGCCCAGAGTATCATCCAGGCATATCCAACTCTGAGATCCAGCTCACAAGTTCCTTATGTAAGTATTAGTCGTGTTTACTATTATATACATGTATCTAAACTCTGTTTAGACATCTTCAACAAAGGTTAATTTTTCATGACAACCTGAAAGCTTGTCCAATGTAGCAACAATCATTGTGTGCAAACCAGATTCCAAAGTTATTGAAACATATATGATATTGTCAGATATAGGTTAACTGAATAGTTCATTGTCAGGTGAATAAGGGAAGTCTCATCTGTATCATAATAGGAATATAAATATTTTACTTGATGTTTAATGGGACTCTGAGCGTTAGATTTTGGTATGTGTTTTCAACTTTATTTGGATCGGTCATTAAATTGCAAGTGGTGAATAATTTTTAATCATACTTTCATACAGATACACTGTATCATATCATGACAGAAGATCATGATACAAGAACTTTAGAAGTGAATAAAGAAATTTGTTTGAGACATCTGATACACACGCACATGCGAACTCACAAAATGGGTACAATTTACTTGTTATTCTTGATATAAATGATAACCCCAGCTATGGCAGTTTTTGCATGTGTATGCTCAACCATTGTCATCTGATTCATCCAGTAGTACTCTGATTATACATGTAGTTCTAAGTGCAAACACATTATTACATCATGAATACACAATACCTGTGCTGACTGAAACTGCAATTTTTTCTTGCATTATGTAACCATGCAGGATATATGGTTTGATCCATGTGACTCCAACAGAGGGTACTTGAGCCAAAAACTCAACACAATGCGAAGGAATCTTCCTCGTAATGAATTGATGAGACCAAGAACGAAAGAAGGAGGTGACAAAATCTCAACTTCAGCAACTTCAAAAAAAACCAAAGGAAGTACCCCTCTCAAAGAAATAGCTCCGTTAGAAGAAGAAGAACTGATGCTCTTTTGTAAACGTGCATCACGTCATGAAACAAAAGGCATTTTAGAGGCTATGGCTGCGTCTTACAGCAACAGACGGAATTGGATTACCTTGAAAGCTCCAAGTGTACCAGAAATATTGGCTCGTTATCCAAGGCTGCAAGATTCACCAGATGTGGTAAAATTCAAATATCTCACCCTTACTTGCATGTTTTATGCATGGAATCAGAGCTGCCACAAAATGGGATCTTGAAACATATAAGAAATTATATTTATGGAACAATATAGAAATTGAAAAGTGACAACTAGGGCTTTTAAAATGAGCGATAGTTCATGGTCCAAATATACACGAAAGAAATCATACCAAATCCCATAACAAAAGCCCGCTGTCACTAACATGTTATTCATGGTTAAGGTCTACTTTTATTTGCATAACTATTTCAAAATTCTGTGCTAATCATTTTTCACAAACTTTCCAAAAGTCAGTGGTGCTCTCTCAAGCGGAAATATTTTTCGACAGTTATATCGTCATTTGCTAAAATGGACCTGTACCAATGTTAAAATGTGGGGAAAAAAATTAGGATATAACAAATTATAATTTTACAGGATTTTTTCTAAGTGTAACTTTTCTTTTGTATACGCCACTATATAGTGAGAGAGACAAGACAAAGAAAAAAAATCAATTAAACTGAGTGCATTCAATGGTTTCACAAACATTTTCACAATTGTTTTCAAATTCCAAGAGTTATAAATGAGTTTTGTTAAGGTTTTTGTTGTGACACATTTATCCCTTCAGTTAATTTCTGTCCTCCCTCTGAAGATAGCACTTTTGAGTTTTCTTTATTTGTCATGTGCAATTACGTATACTTCCTCTCTGTCTCCAGCTTCAGCAGGAGTTAGGAGTTGATGTATCCAGAGAATGGAAATAAAATGATCACTACATGGGAGACAAGATTTTGCCCCCACATCCTCCAACTGGCAAAATGTCGAGACTACCCAAAATTCGGCAGCTGTATGGAGAACTGTACAAGGAAAGCGTAATAGATGATGACGATGACACTGTCCCTGATCCACCATCTACAAGTGAGATTTGATTTTTGCAATGAATGGATTTATAATAGAACTGATGTTGATTATTTGCAGTAGTCAAACAGGGGAAAACATGTTGACATTACATGGTATTATGTGCAAATTAGCCATAAATTGAGGGTTATGATAAGGCACTATCAAAATATCATTAATTCTATTGCAATGTGAAATGTTATGACATCTACATGTTGTCACTGTGCTAAAAGTTCTTCTCTTTTAAGTATCAAAGCAGTGAAAAGTTTCAGGATGTATTTTGTTGATGTTTAGATTCCTTAAAATAATGAAAGGTAGCCTACCACAGTATTGATAATTAGCTTATTGAAACTCTTCAATCTGTTAGCATTTAGTGGTTCATGTCTTTTTCTTATCTCCCCCTATCATTTTGTAAGGCGAGATAGCACTGTTCTCATTCATCAGGCAATATACATGGTTCCATCTCAGACAGCAAGAAGGAAGAGTTCACTGGCAGACTCCGTGGGATACTTTTAGTGACTAGACCAGTAAGTTTACATCGAATGGATAAAAAGGTTTTTTACAATATTGGGAATCTAATTGGAAATTAACATTTCAGCACCTTTTAGCTCACCTGAGCTGAAGGCTCGAGTGAGCTATTGCGATTCTTGTCTGTCGTCATGTTTCTTTTACATTTTCATCTTCTCTACAACTGGTTGGTCATGTGGCCCAGAGGGGGGGGGGGCAGGGATGGGACTCCCAAGGAAATAAAAATATCCTCCAGCCTCAGAAGCATTACAGTCAAGATATGTTTTGTGTAGATACATTATAGATAAAGAATATGTGACAATACCTAGGTAAACCACCTTGGGGGAATGGGCCCGTAAAGATGGATGATTTTTTTTTTTTTTTTTTTGGGGGGGGGGTAAATTCCATTTTCATCTTCAGAACCAGTGTGCAGATTGTACCTCAAATTGGTGAGAATCATTATGGTACGAGACCCAGTCTTTTGAAAGGACCATGTACCCCCAAGGCAAGAGGGAGAGAAATTTTCTGTATTATGAGAGTCGAGCCATATTTTATAGTTGAAGAATAAATTAAGCTGTTCATGGCAACTATGTAGGATGGCCCCCTTAGGTTCCTACAAAGGGGGGGGGGGGGGGGGGGGTTACATTTTTATCTCTTTCAAATACAATTGGGCAGATTTATACTAAACTTGCTAGGAATCATCCTTAACAGGAGAAGGATCCAAGTTACTTGTATGTTGGGGGAGGGGGGGTTCCTAGCAAATATTGGAGTCCCCCCAGTGACGGACACCACATTCTTGAAAATGAATGCTATAGAGGGGATTAAAACGAATATGTTACATACATGTACCTGTCTCCCTAAATACAACATCAATCAATAAATTTCATAAATAGATATATAAAAACAAAATGGATAACAGATTCGGTGCCATCATTAGCCTGAAAATTGAATAGGGTCTTCTGAAAATAATAGCAAAGTGATGGGTAAATAATGTTATTTTCCCCCTATTTTGTGTGCCAGTGATAGGTGAAGATGCTTTGGTCAGAAATGAATGGTAAAGTAGAGGTATGCAGCAGTTTGGGGATAAGGGGCGGGGTCTTTTTCTTTTCCTCCTGCAAAAATTGAAATGTTGTGTAATGCAGAAATGCATCTCGATTTTCTAGGAGCTCTTGCCTTTCACATTTGTTTTTTTTTTATCCATTTATTATCCCCTTTAGATTCGGTACAAGTGTGGAATCCCACCTGGCTGAAGAGAGGAATGCCAAGAAGCGGAGACAACCATACCTTTTGGGCATAGGAGAACGCAACAACCCATCTCAGTTTTTCATTGTTGTGGATGATCTAGCTATCCCATGTGAAGGTGACATCACAGAGGCTGTTGACAAACTGTTTAAGGTCCATTACGTGTTCAACATCCGCTACGGCAGATGAAGTCTATGGATTTTTTGCATTCATTCAGAATTTGTTTACGGCATAAGTGGACAAGAAGCAGTTCCAGCCCGTGCCAGAGAAATGATGGCAAGCATCACTGCCTTGGAAGTGAATGCAAACAAATGAATAATTTCAGTAGTGCATGTCCTCAAACAGGGCTTAATGAACTCAAAAGGGTGTGGATTTCACATGGTAGGATCAAAGATCATTTGTAGTAGTAAAGTGCTGGGTTTGTATTTTTTTCTGTTCCACTTGGAACATTCTTCCCTGTTTAAGTTGATAGATGATGTTCACTGTACACAATTCCATAATCAATGGAAGACCACGGTTGAATAAATTTGGGTTTATTCCTCCTTGAATATTCCAGGATATTTCTCATGTTTTTAAAAGAAAAAAATCTTGGTCAGTACTGTATGTTAAAGTAGATTTACCTTGAACACATCTTATACAGTGCTTATATATAAAAGAAATATCCTTTTGAAAATAATTTTCAAAATCCACATTTCAAACTATGAAGATGTATTTAATGGCTTTTGGTACTCTATAGTCTCTTCTATCAAATGCTGCTAAAATGATGAATATTTGTGAACGCTCAAGGTCAAGTCCACCTCAAAAAAAATGTTGATTTGAATCAATAGAGAAAAATCAGACAAGCACAATGCTGGAAATTTCATCAAAATCGGATGCAAAATAAGAAAGTTATGGCATTTAAAGTTTCACTATTTTCAACAAATAGTTAAATGAACGAGCCAGTTACATCCAAATGAGAGAGTTGATGACGTTCACTCACTTTTCTTTCGTTTTTTATTGTTTGAATTATACAATATTTCATTTTTTATGAATTTGACGATTAGGACCTCCTTGCCTGAAGCACAAATGTTAAAATAATGAAATTAGAGGTGTTGAGTGAGGAATGAAACTTCATTTCACATGACAATGACGAGAAAATAAAAATATTTCATACTTTCATATACCGGTAATAAATAAAAGAAATAGGGAGTGAGTGATGTCATCAACTCTCTCATTGGATGTAACTGGCTTGTTCATTTAACTATTTTGTTGGAAATAAGCGAAACTTTAAAATGCCATAACTTTCTTATTTACATCCGATTTTGATGAATTTTCAGTGTTATTCTTGTTGATTTTTTTTTCTCTTTTATTCAAATCAGTTTTTGTGGTGGGGTGGACTTGTCCTTTAAGCAATGCTGACCATTTTTGTCCAGAGTGTCAAAAACTGCTTTGCGCCAAAATTTAAAGAAAAGGAAAAATTAATTCAGCAGTCTGATTAGGATTTTCATTCAAATCACTTGCTCTTTTACATACATTTTGATCATTTTAGAAATAGATAATTTTCCTTACCTTGGAAGAATGGGGGGAAGGGGGTTTTAATTGAAATGATACATTCATTTTAGGGAGAGGGTTGTCCCATTTCTGACAAAGCCCATTCCGGAACAGGGTGTTCATGACTGCATTGTGCAATTATCCTGGTGTCTCAATATTCAGAAGGGTGGTGAGGTTTGATTTCTAATAGTTGGAGTGGGCTATAAATGGGTGATTTTGGGGTTTTAACTGTTGGAACAGGTTTTTATGTGTTTCTTTTACCTTATCTCAACATGAAATGACAATATTTTTTGTCTCGGGGTCCCAGAAAAAAGTGTGCCGGGCCAAAATCGAAAATGGCGCCAAAATCACAGTTTTGGCCACAACTTCCTTATCTGGTGGCCTCCTTTTCTCTGGTTAGGTGTCTATTCTTATGTTGTTGTTTTTTTTTGGGGGGGGGGGGCAGGCAATTTGTTTTTGCTATACTTCGCACTTTTAAACCATTATTTTTGGAGTTTAAAATGGTAATTATACCTAAATTTTCCATTTTCTGAAGCCTTTTTTCAACCAAAATGTAGGTTTTGTTGTCCTGGAGTCTTGGATATTAGATGGTACAAGGTCAACAATAGCAAGCAGCTTCATATAGCTTTATTGCTTTTATTCCTCTGCTATGGGTTTTATGGATATTTGTGAATATATCTTTACTGAATACAAAAATGTTAAATTATCCATAGGGGCTATACAGTATGTACAGTACATTGTATTCTGTAAGCCCCGATGGATAATTAACATTTTTAATTTAATAAGATATATTTCACAAATATTGTAAAACCATAGAAGAGGAATAAAAGCGATATACATGTAGCTCTATGAATCTGCTTGCTATTTTTGACCTCGTACCATCTAATATCCAAGAACCCCAGGACGATAAAACCTACTTTTTGGCTGAAAAAGGGCTATAAAAATTGGAAAATTTAGGTACAATTACCTTTTCACTCTACAAATAATGGTTTAAAAGTACTAATCATAGGAAAAAACAAATTGCCTGCCCCCAAATACATATGACTAGACACCAAAACCAAAGAAAAAGATCACCAAATAAACAAGTTGTGGCCAAAACTGTGATTTTTGGGGGATTTGGCGGCCATTTTGGATTTTGGCCCTTCACACTTTTCTGGGACCCGAGACAAAAAATATTGTCCTTTCATGTTGAGATACATTACAAGGAATAAAAAAAAAAACTGTTCCCGTATTGAATTTATAAAAAAAGTATTTTTGACCCATGTATAGCCCACTCCTACTATAAATAGGTATCTTAGATTTGCAGGTAATCTGTGATAGCAGTGATAAATGTTCCTACTATGGTGGGGGGGGGGGGGGTCCCAATACAATTTTCAATATTTCCGATCCCACAGTTCGTAGCCAGGGAATAAATCACAACTGCATTGTGCGACCCTAGGTCTCTCTTGAAGTATGATTTCATTCTTGAGAATACCCAGCAATAAATAGACAATGTCAAGCTGATAATGTAAATCAAATTAATTGAACTTAACTACTTTTTTTTCTTGGTATGTACATACCTTCTTTAACAACCAGGCAGTTATCAGGATTATTTCATAAACATGAAGATGTTATAGCGTTTCATCAAACAGTGTCCTAGACACCATGGAGTAAGGATCTTTATTTCACTCGTATTTTTATTACAAAATATTCACTATTGCAGTAATCAAGGGTAGGTAATGATAGATTAGATGATGTACATGCCCAAGTTATTGTGTCTTCATCTTTTAGTGTACATATTTGAATAAAGATATAGCAAAAAGCAGTCATCATACATTCTATCTTCTATTCGCTTAAATGGATGGAAAGGCTAAAGCTGTAACAACAAGTTGTTAAATACTTTGGTGGGTTTTTTTTTGTTAAATACTTTGTTAGCTTATTGACCCTACACATGTATAGCATGGCTAATTTTGAATTGTATAGACAGGGAGTGGTTGCTCATGGTCTCAAAAGATGCATAGACTTTTAAAAAGCCATTAAACATCATAGCGAGAGCTTGTTGAGGTTAAGGGCTACAGCCTCCCTCCCGGCCGGAGAGGGTTGAGTGGCAAAATGACATACCAGACGGGAGATAAATACACTCAATCGGTAGTATGGGTAAAAAGTTAACAGTGTTAGAGTTTTGGAGAAAGTATCTGAATGTTAAGTATATTTATAAGGATATTTTCAACTGTTGGATTACTCTTCAATTTTGAAAAGTAATGTGTTCAATTAACAGTGTTAAATGCATTTAATGTGATAGCACTGACTAAATTTGTTATCTGTTAGATTTCTCTGCAATTTTGAAATGTAATGTGTTCAATTAACAGTGTTGAATGCATTTAATGTGATGGCAGTAACTAAATTTGTCATCTGTTAGATTACTCTGCAATTTTGAAATGTAATGTGTTAAATTAAGAGTGTTGAATGCATTTAATGTGATGGCAGTTACTAAATTTGTTTTTCTGTTAAATCACTCTGCAAGTTTGAAATATTTTCAATGAACAGTGTTTGAATGCATATATATGATGGCAGTTAAGAAAGTTTGTTCAGGTGAAATGTATTGATCCTTACTTGAGTAGTATTTGTGTTGACATGTAATGGGGCATGTTCCCAGCTTTTCTGGTAATTGTTTGAACCTGAATGGTTTAAAGGCAATATAAGTCCATTGTATTTTGGTATGATGTAATAGGGAGAGTGGTCAAAGTTTTATGTTTGCACACATTTCCTCAGAAAACTCTTTCACGGCATCAGCTCATCAAGGAAATCCCAGTGGCAAAATGACAGATAGACTGGGGCCCCGTTGCATAAAAATATGGTATCTCTCAAAAGTACTGTTGTATCTCTGAAAACTATCGTAACTACCATTGATTATTTTTTATTTGATTGGCTATGGTTGCTATGGTAGTTAAGATAGTTTGCAGAGATACCATAGTTTTATGTAACAGGGTTCAGAAAGGAAACAAATATACTTTACAATCAATCAGTGGTATTGGTCAAAGGTTAACATGAATGTTAGTGGAATTTGTAATCCACTTGGGAGAAAAAGTTCCATAGGAACAACATCCAAATAAATCTGTTCATAATCACCTTCATCTTATACATAGGAGGAGGCTCAACTATTTTTAATTATTTGCATTATATGATTCAATTGGGCGTTATAGAAAAGTTGTAAATTATGACCAGCATATGACACAAAACCTGTTGCAGAGACACAAGACAATGTCCCTCACCATCCATTATTTCAGTCCAAATGACCAAAATCTTGATAAGATTAAAAATTCTTCCAGATTTACTATTCTTTTTGGCAGTAAGCAAGAGACAATATTCGCTAGATCTTCACCCCGGATCTTCACTAAATTTGTCTGTTTTTCATTATCTTGAGATGATGATAAGCTGAAAGAATTTTTATTTCTTGATCAAGTAGAAATGTATTCACTTACTTCTTGTCAAGTTGGTCATGGCTGAAGACAAGAGGAATAATTTTGTTAGAAGGCATGATGTTAAAGTACAAAGATAGTTTTCATGGTTTTGGTAAAGAAAACTTTAAAAATAGAACTTGTTCTACATTTGATAGGCTACTATATCCAAAGTATTTCTGAACAATTTTCATTTATGATTTGAACCTGAGATAACAATGCATACACTGTATAGATTTGTTCAGAGGCTTTTAAACAAGATACAGAAATGGTATATAATAATCATTTGTAAAGACTGGAACACAAGTTAACAGTGATTTATTACAAAAACTGAGTATGAATACATTTGGAATCAGACGTAAATAACACCAATTATTTTATTATAAACTTGTTAATGGTATGTTCAGTATTAGAAATAATCCTCATCTCTCTTTATAATGCAATTTTTCCTTTCACAGTTTTATGTTTATATTGTGTGGTAATTATATTTATTTATGTCATACATTTTTATATTGTTATCCGGGAAGCAAACCTGTATGGGTTAAAAAAAAAGTTTTTAGCTTTTCCAGAGACATGTATATATTTTACCTGTCTAAATAAATTCAATTAGTTTCAATTCAAACAATTCAAAAATAATTCAAATCACTCAATTGTTTTATAATATTGTACATAATATGCTGTATTATTTGGATATTTATTACATATTCAACTGTTAAATTGTTCCTCATTTGACTATGTATGTGAATTGCTTTAAAATTCAAATATAATTCATTGATAATACAGTCTAGTTGATCTATGCAAGTTAATTGTTTGTTTCTGTGTTATCAAACTGATTTTGCAATAAAGAAATGAATTACAATTGCCTTGGCGCATTTAGGTTATTTCATTATTTCTCAGTCATTCCAGTTGTGCATGTTACAAGTGTAATTATTCCATTATAGCCAAAGGTTTCTTTATTTTAGTCAGATGTATTGTCAAGTTTGCATTTTGAAAGTGTTTGATTTTTGCCTTTTGTACGATTTCCCATCCCCAGTATAAAAAGTAGTCACCTATCAACCCTCGCAAAAGGCAAATCACACTTTGAATATGTAATTTCATCAAATTTCACAATGTTAATACACCATTCTGAAAATGTGTATCATTTGTTACATGTAACATTTTCAGAAATGGAGGTCACCATGTGATAAATGCACACCAAAAGCAACCCTTGGCAAGGTAAATTACACTTGTGGGAATGTTATTTCAACATATTAAAATCATTTTTCAACATTTTCCAAATGTTAAATTCAGGACTTTTAAAGTGTTAGACTTGTAACGTTTTCCGAAATGGTAAATTAACATTCAGTTAAAACACATAAAAGCAACCTTTCCGAATAGTAAATTACATTTTTAAAACGTTATTTCAACATTTTACAAATTGTATTTACACATTTTCCTAATGTTACATCTAACACTTTAAAAATGTTAGATTTGTAACATTTTTGTAAATGTTGAATTAACATTTAAAAGGTTGTCACTCCTCCAACCTTTGCTAAATGTTAAATCTAACACTTAAAATGTTGAATTTAACATTTCAGTTTTTAGAGTGTATTATATAGAGATGGGCTTACATATTCACTGATCAGTAATCAAAAATTAAAAGCACATTTAAATCATTGTCAAAAAATTTGACAGAAACTTTAAACGGAGTGGTGAAATGCTTGAACATCTTTACTTCTTACAGTCATTTAACTGTTTGTTAAAGGGAAGTCCAGTCCAGAATGACCATAATTTCAAAAGGAATAGTAAAAATTTCCCTACAGACTGGTGCAAAAAATTGGTTGTGAAATTTTGAAATTTCACATTTTTTCGAAAAACAATTCTTGACCAGTCGACCCTCATGAATATTCAAATGAGTGAGGTGATGTCGATCATCACCTCAAAATTTTCTTCGCATTTAATTTACAAAAATGACAAAATCTCACATTTCAGCTATAAGAACATTATACTTGCTTTAATTTCCCTCTGAATAGATGCAGAATATTGTTAACTCCAATATATCTAGATATGAGGGACATACTATCACAAGTTCGGGCAAAATATTAACATTTTCAAAATTGTATGTACAAAATAATTATACGAGAAGTAGTGAGGGGATGACATTATCAACTTGCTCATTTGCATAATCATATCGACTGGTCAATAAATGTTTTCTGAAAATTTGTGAAACTTCAAAATGTCATAACTTAATTCATTATTATTCAACCGATTTTCATCAGGTTTTCACTGTTTTGTTCAGAAAATTTTACTCTTTCTTCTGAAATTGAGTTAGAACAGCCCCGGACTTCCCCTTTAAACATTTTGACTCAACCCTAATCTAGATTCTAGACTGATAACTTACATTACATAATCAACAACAAAATGATGCAAATTCATCCAGTATTGCAGGTTCTAAAATAGTTCATTTTCACATGTTCATGCATGCATACATAACTCATTTACTGTCATTTGCGAAAATAAAAGCCCAAATAAAGTTTTGACAATTTTTGTATTAATATTTCAAGAATTACATACATTCATGTTATTTAAAAAAGAGAAAACAATAACTAACCTTGGTTTATTTGTATTAAATGAACTATTATGATTTTAAATTGGTCGGTTACAACTATATTATAAATCTACATACTTTACATTATTTTTTGTATAAAAAAATGTTGGGGGGGGGGGGGAGAGGTGGCAGCCAATTAACATTGTTTAGGTGGTTAAATAATTCATGAAAGGGGAAGCAAATAATTCACAGGGTGTTAATAGTTCTGGCATCCCAAAGGATAAATGCATAAGTTTCATTTTCATTAAAGGGACTCGCTCGTAGGGATTATAGAGGGCGCTTTTCGAAAGTCTCACTGGGCGGCGTCATGACAGTCCACGAAAGAACCAGGCAGATTCGTCCGCAAGTTGCATGCACGTTTACGTTGGATCGCGCCACTTGAATATTACCCATGATAATTCGGACTGTCATATGGCGCTGCCCAGCAGTGGGCTTTTCAGAAAGTGCCCTCGATAATCCCCAAGATCAGGTCCTTTTAACTGATAAAATGACCAATATGGGTTAAGTTACATGTATCGCAGAACCTCTGAAAAGTCAGTTACTTTCAAAAATTACTTTGTGATATGCAGTCAAACCTGCCTATGTGGCCACTTGGGGAAATAGCAAAAGTGACCACTATAGACAGGTGACCATTATAATTTGTACTGTAAAACCAGACCTTAAGTATAGGGTTACAGTTTTGTTTCACAGTTAAGTGTACAAATGTGAAGAAAATTGAATTAATAATTTCATTATTTTGGGGGGGAATGGATTTATGTGTGCAGGTAAGAAATGCTAAATATAGCAACTGATTAGAGAAATAATTGGTCCATCGTTAATGGTCCCAAAACCTTTCAAGAATAAGCATTCCTTGTTATTTGTATTGAATGTGGAAAATAAAAATAAACTTACTTGCTTGCATCCATGATACTTAATTGATACAGATAGGACTTAGGAGCACTGGCTGCCACAAGGTACACATATACCGATGTAGGCCGACACCATCAGACGTGACGATGGTATCAATCTGCACAATAGAGATATGAAAGGACAATATTGTTTATTTTATCTTTAAGACTAGATCTATATATACACGGTAGATCTAGAGATCTACTCAAGATCTCATTTTAAATTAAATGGGTAGTCTAGATATTCAATTCCATATAAAATGTGACATTTAAAAAAAATATCATCAGGCTATTAAAGGCACACATACGACCATTACAATGCGCTGCGTGACACAATTTGTATTGTGTATATATTTGTAGAGTTGCAGGACGGTACAATCCGCTAGATGCCTTTAAGTGCTGTGCTGACTGGTATTCTGTGTAATGCGCATTGCAGGTATTCTGTGTAATTCGCATTGCAGCTATATGTAATGCGCATTGCTTGCATTCGTAGCAGACGCACCACCAGAAAAGTGGACTTTTTTCTTCATCTATTCCAAATGTCTTTTATAGGGATTTACCGTAGGTGAAATTGTTTGGTAAATACATTTGCATGCCCTTAACTTACACTAAAATAATGTAATTAATGTACATGCAGTATACACAAAAAGTTAAATTTAATGTGCAGCCTAAAAGTCTTCACCCTATTTTCTACACACTGCATTGTAAATAATCATATATATTGACCATTTTACATTGTTATAGGCTAAGGTAGTCTGTTATATTACATCTACTGTTAGATCTTGACTTTGCTTGTATTCTTTCCTCTTTTCCTCACCACAATAAACATAACAAGTCCACGCACATGCGTACTCTTATTCCAAAGACGCAAGTCATGGATATTCATGTCATGTACATGTAGCTCTGATTGGCCGTATGCAAATGAGTTCGTACTAGCCCCATGCCTGCACAGGTGGGGTCCACCACTGCGGTGGAGAAAAATAATTTCGCGGCCTGGGTGGTTAAGATTACTGATTAGGTCTAGACCATGCACGCCTACACAGTAAGAGGTCGATCCATACTCCATATGGACCCCATACGGCACGTTCTGTGTATTCGACCTTTTTTCTTCTTTTTTTTGGCACCCCATAGATCTACACATGTATTGTTTATGGGATCAGGCAGTGCAACTGAACCAAATTGTTTGCTAAAATATTTTATTATTTTTTAGTTGTGATCTTGAATAAGTTTACACTACCGAAATACCAAATATTCAAATGTGATATTGATATATTCATGCAGATATTTGTTTGGATTTTTTATAGCACATGCAGAAAAGGAGAATTTAAGTAAACTTTTTAGTCAACTTGTTTACTGTTACAGGAGATACACACGTGACTAGGACCTAGTGGTCTATAGACTACACGTATGTTACTGTGCGCTCACGTAATGCGCGCCTCCATGTTGCCTAATTATGACGTCATCTCTAAAGGCAATTGCTCGAACCGAGAAAAAAAATGTAAACAAAAGGTGTCACGTGTTTGCACATTTATTAATCAAAATCGACGAAAACATGACGTCAAACAAAGATCCTACCATGAACTGCATATTCATATTATTACATTTATAGTAACATTCATTACCATTCCCATTTATTTTTTTGTTAATACCCATATAATTAAGTACCTTTTTTGCATAAAAATCATTTCATGTCAAGTTTATTTTTATATCTCCTAAAAACACTCATTTTATGAAAAAAGTACAATTTTTCCTATTTTAAGCTTTTGCATAGTGGGGAACGAGGACAAGTACTTACCATTTATTGCTCTTTTAGCCATCCTAGAATTTTTGGGACGACTACACTCTGCCCTAAATTGGTGCTACATTTAGGTAAATATTAAACATTTTCCTTGAAAAATTGCCATCGTATGATTTTGGCATTAGTATCTAAGCACTGTAGTTGGTAAAGGTCGTGATTTAAATGGAGTTGAATGTGTGAGAATGTCTTATTTTGATGTGATCTTGATTAAACTGTCTTTGCTTTTCGAACTTACTGTAAAACACAGTGTAATATTTGTCAAAAGCCGCAGATGTTGCAATCACAACGGTGCGGAATACGCTCCACCGCCTTCTGCGTCGGCGCAGACTCCCAAGTCCCACTTCGATGACCGGGAGAACATGGGGCCCGGGTACCGGGTACGCGTATCACCTCACAAACACGAAACAGTGTTGCTGTATGCATCACTCTTTTTGCTAAATCGTCAAACAATTTGAACAAATCACCTCAATTATTTTGTTGATATAACAATACTCAATCAGTGTCAGTAGACTATGAATATTAGATTATCATTAATGTCAATCTAGGCCCACTCACACTACGAAGAAATAACACTAAAGAGAATCAGTTACGATGACATGGTTGATGTATTTATTCTTTTTCTTTCTCTCTCTTTATTTCTTCAGACTATCAACCAACCTTTTAAAGTCAAATGCAAATAATGTGTACAAATTATCCAGACATGAATAGATCTATTGGTAGTATGGTACAATTTTTGTGACCAGACATCACATAGAGTCAATTTCTGATTTGTTTGTTTTACATAGCGGCTAGCCTGATAAACAAAACTGTATGGATACAAAATAATAGAACATGATGATAATGGTAATGATGATAATGGTAATGATGATAATAATGATAATAATAATAATAATAATAATAATGAGAAGAAGAAGAAGAAGATGATGAAGAAGAAGAAGAAAGAGAAGAAGAACAATAATACAGGTCTAGGATGATTATCATATAGATGATAATAATAGTTAATGATAAATAGTATAAATAATAAGGATAACAACAACAATGATAATCAAAAGACTGATCACTAATCCACAATTCTACACACTGGCAATAATCATTGGTGAACAAACTGGACGTATATGGGACATCATGCATTGTAATCCCTCTACTGTGTATACCTTCTTCTGTAATTTTTTTAAGGTGCATCCAGTAATCAGTTATATTTAGAATACAAATATCTTCCTTTTGGTATGCCAATGATTTGTTTTAATGTTTCTGTTTACATTATCACAGGTAGCATCATGAACTCACCGGTCATATTCGTCTAGCAAGTTCTTGACAAGATCACAGAGACTGCTGACAGTGACCACTGGGGTCGGCTTGGGGCCCGTTTCACGAAACCGTCATAAGTCAACTTCTCAGCTAAGATCGCCGCTAGTGGCTAGTTGTCTGCTACGTGTTTCACGAAGCCGTGTTAGCCAAGATCAACGCCAACATCCCGACTAAGAACTTATGACGCCTCTGACCCTGTCATATCTTTTTTCGTTGATATGCAGCGCCATCACATGCCACTAATTTGGTAGATTATGGCTGGCCAAAATGGAAGCTACATAGATTTTTAAAAATAATTCAAATCTATCTTTTCTAAGGGTTCCTGCAATCAATAATTCATCCTTGCTCATGTATAAATATTACATTTCATGTTTCATATGAAACGATTTGCAAAAAAGGTTTCCTAGGGGGGTTTCTCCCGTGATTGTAACATCTAACAAAAGAACGCAATTCTGCCACGTCAGGCAAGGCATAGTCAAAGGGATAGTCTGTAGATTTCAGACCCATATTTATTCAAAGATAATTTATATCGTAGATTTTTAAACAAAATACTTTTTAAGAGACATATTTTAGCTTGTAATTTGCCAAAATTATGCATATCAACGATTTGGTCAAGACATGACGCTGGATAAATATTTAATTGGCCTCCTTTTTCCGATCATGAACGTGAGGGTTTATTTTGCAAATCTAGTGTCCCGGGGTTCCCCATCTTACGTTCAAAACGACAATTCACTTAATTATTAAAAACAGAATTTATAAGTTTTTCTTGGTGTAATCTGCCTTCTTTGAAAATATCTTGTATCTATAAGAAGCTTTTCAGCTCCATGATGTCCCTTGATGGTATATGGAGGGGTTGTGGGCCCAAGATACCTGTGATATTACTTGTTGCTATTTCATGCTGATGTTGAGTGTCAGCTGCGTCTTTCCCTCCTGATACCTCTTGTCTGACATTTTGAATTATCGAAGATCTTTTACGAAGGGTGGATGGTGAACAGGTTTGACTGGACACTATGTTCTGTGGTATCTTCAAAGCTTTTATAGGCTGTAAAAATACGTTCATTGCTCGTTATAGCTGAATGTTTATTTTTGAAATCACATTTATATTATTCAAGATGATGGTGTAAAATAGTAAAAATCTTATAGAAAGCTTTTTAATTAATGATGATTCAACATGCAGGGGTGGGTATATTGGGTATATAGGCCGTATACCGGGGGGGGGGGGGTCACTTCTGTTGAAGAGTGGACAGCATCCACGAGAATCCTCCTAAGAAGTGCACCCTAAACGAGGATTCAAGGGTAGGCCGCTAGGACACCCTAAACTCGGATATTGTGCAGATGTCAGATTTGCACACCCTAAACAGAGGTCTCACTCATGCAATGACTGGATATGGGAGCCGCAACTGCTAGCACTAGGCCTTATGCGCTGGCCGGGGTACATATAGTATTGGGGAAATGGGTTCGGGTTTGAGATATGGGGTTAGGGATTATTGGACTTTTTTATTTCGGTTCCACGCACTCCGCGCCTACCCCTGAAGAAATACCCTTTTTTCGTGTTTTTTTCTCGTGGATGCTGTCCACTCTTCAATGGAAGTGACCCCCCAGGGCCCTATAGAAAATGAGTTGAATTTATATCAATTGAATTATGTATCTGACTTTCTGGACATTAATTTTTTGTTTTTTTTTGGGGGGGGGGGTAAAGTTTTTTTTTTTTTTTATATACATGATATATGCACCATTCTGATTATTCTATTTGTTTCTATATGCTGTGAATTAAGAATATATTTATGGCTATTCTTTACAGTATGAATGTATGAAAGTATAATTATAAATGTGTAATTAAATTAATGTTTAGTAATTAGTTGGTTGCAATAGAACAAATCATTTGCTTTGGTACGTGCATTAGCCTGATCAACCTTGCATGTTTCAAACTTACCTGGACTTATGAAGCTTGTTTTAAATTTTGAAACTTTTGAAGTTGTTTGACTAATAATGATAAAAGAGAATGATATATCTCCAGATTAACCACAAATTGTGAAATTTTTCATCTTCCACAAAATGTTCTGCAAGTTGAAACATGCAATGCTGATTCTTTGCCATCTGACTTTTGAGATAGTCAGAGGTCATCTGCTGTCGTTGTGTGTTTAGGTCCATTTGTATGTTACATTTTGCATATGTGTGGTCACAGTTTGGTGTTTGACACAAATGGCCTGATGTTTTGGTGTAGTGTATCGATGTTTTGCAATGTAAGCAATGAACATGAAGATTTTGTAGTAATGTGATGATGTATGCAGCTGGTGCGTGTGTTTGAGAATAATGAAACTTAACGTTACAAACAGGACAGGGAACAGACACTTTGACGAAGAGAGATGATATACAATCCAGACAAAACAGGTGGTTACAAGGTGACTCTACAGGGCACGACACAACAGACATGCAAACAAAACACAACAGGAACTGTAGTGAGTCGTCAATGTGAAATGTGTCTTGATGGATGATGTATTTTTTGTCCTTTGTTGCTGATAGTCCCAAGTGAGAAAAATGAGACTGGGGTGTTGTTGTGCTTGGGGGGTGGCCCGGGGGGGGGGGGGGGGGGGGGGGGGTACTTGATCCCAAAAGTGGTAGGTATGTGCCTCGGGCGAGACAAAAAACGGGGGCTTTGGAACGGACTTATTGTGAAAAGGAGGGTTTTCGGAATGGGCTTGGGAACCACAAATGTTCGTGAAAACGGGGGTCTTTGGAACGGTTCGCTGTGTGTGAGTGCGTATGCATCCCTATGGAACGGGCATACGTGCTTGCAGCTAGCCCGGCAGCACGGGCGCCGGGTGCGCTCGCGCAGAGGCGATGGTCGGACAGCGCTCTGCGGGCCGCTTTTCACCAAAAATGCAGCTCATTGTAGCGGATCAATGCGGCCGGAACGGCGTAACGAAAAACATGCGAAGCTTTGGAACGGATTTCTTTCTTCTTTTTTCTCGATAGAAAGAAAATGCTATGCTTTGGAACAGCTTTTTTTGTTCTTTTTCTCAATCAGATAAAAATTCTATGCTTTGGAACAGAAATTTGTAAAAATGGGGGTCTTCTCCGTGGCACATACCCACCACACATTATATACTGAGTGCCCCCCCTAGGGGGGCGGCTGGCAGCAACTTTTCTTTTCTTTGGTCTGCCTGGTGCTTTTGTTTGTTCAAAGTGTGAACATGTAGAACAGTTTGATGTTCTCTTATGGGAATCCCAGTTCTGCGGTGTCCAATCTAACGGTTTTCTGATAGTGAGGCGACAATAGCATGTGGTGCAAATTTGGGGGGGGGGGGTGTATCTGGAGTGTCAGTGAAATATTGATATTAAAATTGTCTAGAATTATCTGGTGGTACTTGGAAACACTATATGCATGCCCCTTCTTTCCCAATTCTGTCTCAATCCTCCTCCCAAAAAATCTACACAACAATGCCAAACAATTAATATGCTGTTCCATACATATATATATGTGTATTGTACAAAATGAACTACGAAACCACAACACAAGGTCAAAACAAACACCACAAGATACGTTCACACAAAATTCTAGGATGGATAGAAATGAAAGAAAGTTGACAGAATACAAGTCACTATTGAAATAAAAGCAACACAAAGTCTCGAAAATTTATGGATTTTTAATGTTTTTTTTTTCAAAGAAATCTGAGAAATATTGAAAATAATTACTGTGACAGCTTCGTGTATATGGGACCGACACACCCCTTTCGCCGCCGGCTAATTCAAAATTGATTGCCGGTTCTTTTATATATTGGTTTGAATGTTACCAGTATTTCCTATGAAGGCATGTGTACCTATGTTTGATTTTCATTCCAAAATAAGGTTGGCTACCAGTCTGGGGGTTCCCCCAGCTGACCTATATTAAGAGGCATAGCGTCAGTAGCAATCCAAGTAGCAACAAGATTGAGTTCGCGATGATATTCAAACGTGAAAGTTGAGTGAGCCCTCTCTCGGTCAATACTATATACATTAGGCGAGCGGATCTCGCATTTCATGAACATACGTGACTAGAGTAGAGGTCTACTCTACTACTACTAGTACTAGTCAAGAGTGACTCTCTAAGAGTAGAGTAGACTCTTAAAACTTAAGGACTAAATTAGATCTAACTTTTAATTTTAGATCTAACGTTAAATTTAGGTTAAATGCAAGTTAGACTCTTAACTTCCAAGACCAAAAGTCTAACTTCTAAGTTACATTAGATAGGGAGTCTGAACGATCGCGCGATTTGTTAGTGACAGCGCGCTATAACTTAGTCTTAGATGTACATGTACATGCCCTAGTCTAGAGTCTAGACTAATAATAATAGGCAGATAATGCGCGCGTAAACGTGATGAAAAACGCAAAATGAGCTAGGTAGAGCAGTGGAACTAGTTTTGCGACAGGTTAAGGATAAATGCCAATTTATGTTTATTTCAAACTGAATTTAATAAAAGTAAGCTTAAATAACATGTTTTATCAGGGCCGTCACCAGCTTTTTTCTAGGGGGGGGGGGGGTGCTTTTTATGAAAAAAAAACACAAAAACACAAAAAACAACGTATTAACTCAATTTCATGCAGTTATATAGCCCGCCGGCCAGAATGGATATAGAAAGTACATACTGGTCAACATGCCTATTGTTCCCCCCCCCCCCCCCCCCCCTCCGGTTTTGTTTTGTTTTGTTTTGTTTTGTTTTGTTTTTTTTATTTTTTTATTTTTTTTTAAATTTTTTTTTTTTTTTTTTTTGGTTCTGAAGGGGGGTGCGTTCGCACCCTCCGCACCCCCCCTGGCGACGGCCCTGTTTATATTTTGATAAGAAAAAAATATTTTCATGAATTTTGGGTTAATAAAGTCAGTTTCTTGATTGTACTACAGTGCACCAGTTTGTGAGGGTCTCCCCCCCCCCCCCCGAGTTTGCGGCAACATGTACAATATGTCTATGCGATATGCGTGTGCCCGCGAGATTCTGCTCATCGCCTCTATACAGCGTGCAAGCCATGCATACACGCCATGTGCCATAGGGAAAGCACGTAAAAATAGCGAGCGCACACGAACCCGCCGCAAAATGGTCCGTGCTCTCGTGCTTGCTTTTTTTGTTTTATTTGTTTTTGTTATCAGATTATTGTGTAGATTGAATGGTAGTGTGTGACTGAATGGGTGGTACTTGCATGCAGTGAGTTGCTGGGTTTAAATAATTTTCCTCAACTTTGCTGTACCCTGCGTTACCCACCAGAGTGGTTCCACTACTCTAAATGTTGATGGGGGTATCAAATGAAACAGGGTAGCGCGTATGACTTTTAGAATATATGCACGCGCGATGAAAGGTAGTACGCGTATGCGGGACCAATTAATGTGCAAGTGGACGTGGCTGAATGCAGCAGCCGTGAACAATCGAATATTCATTACTGAAGATATTCATTTATTTCATTTGTTTGTAAACGTTTAAATATTACAGTCAAGTTGAGATTTTTTTTTTAAATAGATCTAGATATTGTTTATTGATTTGTAGATCTAGTAGACTCTAGATAGATCTACATAAAATGTCATATAATTATAACACTTGGTCTAATTTTCATTTTGAATTAAATACAATTTAAACTATAAAAGTTTTGAGTTTACCCCCTCTGTTGGGCCAAAAGAGTGCATGTAAAATTTAGTCCCTTCACCTCTCAAACACAAGCCTAGATCTATGGGGAAAAAAGGTGGCCCTCGTTAAACACGCGAGTGAATGCGCGCTTCGCCTTATTGGATTATTTATTCTATGGTCTAGATCTAGATCTACTACTAGTAGATCTACTATCAGATCTACTACTAGATCTAGACTATAGACTATAGACTACAGTATATACAGATCTAGATACCATGGCATTTAAAAAAATTATACCAGAACAGTGTAGATCATACGCGTACCGAGGGGGGGGGGGGGTGTTTGTGGTGTTTAAATCCCCCCTTGGATCGAATTTGGTCGAAAACACCCCCCTTTTTTCGAAAAATTAACACGGGTCCCCTAAAAATGAAAAAGATGGAAAGATGGATTTTGTTTTTAATTTGCTTTTCTGATTGTTGGAGTCTGACCGGGCACCTGTAATACGTGCCTGCAAAAATATCGACGCTCGTGAAAAAAAAAAGTGTCGGAGCCCCCCCCCCCCCCCCCCCTCATTAGTTTTTTCGGGTCCTTTTTGGGAGTTGCGCGACTTTCTTTTTAGCTTAGCAAGGAACATTTTAAACACCCCCTTGAAACAATCCTGGGTACGCCACTGGTGTAGATACACACATGTAGATCTCCAGAGATCTAGATCTAGTCTAGATCTAGCTAGACCTAAGTTAGATCTAAGTCACATATAGATCTAGATCTAAGTTAGATTTCATAGATCTAGATCTAGATCTAGTATTGTCTAGACTAGATCTAGTCTAGAATAGACCTTACTCTAGACTAGAGTAGAGACTAGACTAGATCTACATGTACTAGTTAGAACTTAGATCAAGAATCTACATGTATGCCATGGGCATGGTGACTTGCCTACACTACAGCCTACACAGGCTACACTCTACACTAGACAATAGATGAGTACTAAATCTACAGTACAGTACAGTACTAGGCCTACACATCGAAGTCTAGTCTAGACTCTAGGCCCTATGTATTTTGAAACCGAATGGGCATTTATTGCGCACAGTAGAGACTAGAGTCTACGCTACTCCCTAGATTAGACTCTAGATCTAAATAATTACTCTAAATAGTCTATAGATTATATAGATTCCCCCCCCCCCCCCAGCCTGGGCACTTATGAACGGATTCATACTCATAGTCATAGCCTAGTAGTAGGCTAGGCCAGGGGCCTGTGTGGTGCATATTGTCAATGGATATTGAAGAACTGGAAGTTTAATACACCACGTCCACGGTGTTCAATGCGACGCAGTTTACGTGCCTTACTAGGCCTATAGTATAGTTTTGTCAATGGGAAAAGGGTAGATCTATCATCTTGAACTAGATCTAGAGATTCTAAGGCTAGGCTACACGATGAGTGGCTATTGCAAGCCTATTTATACACGATGCATTAATTGTCTGTTAGGGCCTAACATGCGTTTCAATGCGATGCGCGTAGGTTAGACTCTAGTCTAGAGTAGGCCTAGGCCCTAGATTATTTCTAGATTAAATAATAAAAAGTTAGGCCTAATAGGTCTAGATCTAGTAATAACAAGAAATGCCTCGATTTTTAGTTTTTACTTTAAGAAGCTAGGCTAAGGCGAAGGTACAATAGTCAGTAAGTCTTACCCGATGTTAATCTAGCTAGATCTACGTCGATCAAGTCAAAATCCGTGAGTTGACGTGGCCCTGTACGTACTAGAGTGAAGTCAGCTCGCGCTCGAATGCAAACAGCATGCACCGTATCCGTACTTTACCTGCACCGTATATACGGCCGGTACGTGCGCGCGAAGAATTAGAAACTCTTGGCAGCCGGCCAGATCCAGGCTCGCGCTCAAATAGCGATTCTTCACGAGTTTTTTGACGATCTAATATCGATATCAAAATTAAACATTCTGCTCTAAAGGGCGCATGCGCACGATATGATTTCTGACAAATCTTTTAAGACAAGGAAACCCGTTTAAAATTTGTCAGAAAACTTTCATTCCACAATTCGTATTGTATGTCTAAATTCGTCCATTAATTTGTCTTGCCTGATAAGATTCGTAGTCTGCAATCGGACTGACAATATTCATTTGTCAATTCGTGCTTGTTGGATTCGTCAGTTAAGGAAGTTTGTCAAAACAAAATACTTATTCGTTACGTAGAGACGTGAATTAGTATCTCCCGATTTTTAGTTTGTCAAAATACTAAAATCATTTGTCTATTGACATAAAGTGATCGTCATGATAACGTGACGAATTTTTACTGCCACTTTGACAAATCTTTGCCCACGCTTGACAAATAAAAACTAAGAGTGTTTTACATTAATTGTAGGGATTGCTCCTCCGAGTGGAACACTTCTATAACCCCGTATATATTTAAGTTTAGTAGAGGTAGGGTAATAACTCAATCCCATTAGTTGTCCACTTGAGCTATATTGCACCGGGAAAGACATTCCCTTGCTGCATATGGAAGGGGCAACTGAGGGTAAGGGGGCTAGGCCCCCAATAGGGGGCGCGGATGATCGGGTCCCCATCAACATGTGCTCATTCGAGGAGCTGCTGGAAGTGCCGGGGCTGGCCCCGGCGCAGGCCGGAATTATCCTGGGGCTCAGGGTGGGCCATGGGGATATTACCCCTGCTCTGTTCGAGGCGTCTCCAGGGTTGGAAACACCCGAGGGGCTAGCGGGACGGTTTAACTTCGCGCCCCGGGAGGTAGGCTCTGCTCAGGGTTCAGGGGGAGTCCCCCTTCAGGGTGTGGGCGGCAGGAATAGTTTTTCCACGCCGTCGGGGGTTCGAACCCCTATCACTAGTACCCCTGTTGGGGCTTTAACCCAGGGAGGGGACAGATGGTCGCCAGCTGCCATCTACCCCTATGAGGTCCATCCCCCACCATCAACCCAGGAAATCAGTAGGTCCCAAGGTGCACCCCCTGTTATATCTGGGCAGGGGGGCCGTCTACCGGTTCCTCAGGGGCCCTCTTTCGGGGCTAACGGGGTCGGTAGGGGGCTAGACTCGTTTTCCCGGGAGGCCGAGGGGGTTCTTGGGGGGCCATATGAGCCTCCCTTAGGGGCCTATGATCACCCCAGGGCAATGGGGGAACTTGGGGGTATTCCCGGTTGAGGGGCGACTTAGCCCACCGGCGGGGCCTTACCAACCCCCTCACCAGAAGGGTCCCAGAAGTTGGGGAATCCCGGGGGATTAAGGTTGCTGTGGGGCCGGGCCAGGAGGCCTTTCCCTACAGGGATATCAGGTATGACTTGCCCCAGGGAAGTAGCATGGAGGCTCAGGGGTGGGGTGACTCCTTCCCGGGACCCTGGACGTCTACCCACCAGGAGGGATGGAGTAGGGGCCACTAGGGGGCGGGTAAACTACCAGCCCCTCCCTAAAGCTATCTCCTTTGATGGGCGAGGGAACTGGAGGACGTTTTTCCACAAATTCTCCACCTTCGCCGACCAAATGGAGTGGGACTGGCCAGAGAGAATAAACCAGTTAAGCTTGGGGCTGGAAGGGAAGGCGAGCGAGTACCTTAGCCTGCTGCTAGAGCGGGAGCCGGGTCTGGGCTATTTCTCCCTCGTGCAGAGGATGGCCAAGCGCTTCGACAACGGCGGGTTGTCCGAGTCGGCTCAGCTTGAATTTGCGGCGGCTAAACAAGAACCGAATGAGTCCCTACTTGACTGGTCTGATCGAGTCCTTGGGCTGGCACTTCGTGCTTTCCCAGGGGCTGCAGGGTCATATCCCCAGCAGCAGGCAGTCTTACGCCTGTGCCAGGGGTGTGTTAATCGCGAGGCGGGATGCCATGCGCTTACTCAGCACCCCACCACCGTCGAGGCGGCAGTGGGACATATCCAGTGGCATCAACATGTGCACAGGGCCATGTTCGGGCGGCCCCGGCCAGTTCCATCCGTCGCCTTGGAAGATCGGGCGAATAATGCCCGTAGGACCGATGCACCGCCCCACTCCCCTAGCCAGCTCGTCGCCGAACCGGAAGCGGCTGCATTAGAGCGCCGGCTGGGTGAGCGCAATGACCGCCTAGAGAATCGGGTAACTACCATAGAACGCAATCTCCGTAAGGTCCTGGAGATCCTCACGTCCAAGTCGGAGGCTCCCCGGGAGCGGCCCAAGTCACCCGGGCGCGATCGCTGCTATGCCTGCGGTGGTTATGGGCATTTCAAGAAGGACTGTCCCGAGCTCAAGGGAGACCAAGGGAGTGTGCGTGTGTCCTTTGTCACCGGGTCGCTAGCTGACCCCGTTAAGCCGCTGGTTGGCCCCGCCGAGTCAAGTAAAGGCCGGCGGGATCCTGAAACCGGGATAGCGGGGGAGACAGTGGGCGAACTTGCCCGCTATGTGAAGGAGGTTACCGCCCCGGTTATTCCTGTCGGATATCCGGATATCCGGCAGGAGGAGCGGTTGGAAGAAGGTCCGGATCCGACTGCGGAACAAGCCGCGGGGCCCGGGCAAATGGAGGTAATCGGTTGTCGATTAGGATCTGGGCCCTCCTTGACTATATCCGTTGCCGTGGGTAGCCATCCTATCGGCGCAGTGGCGGACGCAGCTGCCGAGCTGTCGATTATCTCGGACCGATTGTTTCAGCAGTTAGATCCGCAGTCGGCCAAGTTGGGGCTCGGAGCGGTTCCCGGGATGACTCCCGCCCTTCCTGTGGAGGGCAGTACGCTCCCGGCCAGGAACTCGGGGCCCAGGGCGGCGCCAGTGCGATGGGAGGAAAGACCGTCGTCTGGCAGTAGCGGGAAAGTCATTCCCGGCACAGGTAGGCCCGCCGCGGGGGTGGCTCCACCACCTGCGGCATCCAGGCCAACCCCCATGCACTCAGGGAAAGATCCGGGCAAGCCTTATGCCCGGGTTGCCTCCGAGCCCCCCGTCCACAGGGTCTTCGATAGCCACTTCCATTTGGATAGGCTGGAGGCCAAGCTGGGCAGGAAAGGGCTTGAGTGTGTGAGGGCGCAAACCGGTAGGGAGCCGTATGTCCCCGTAAGACTCTGTGGGGGCGTAATGGTCTATTGCGACCCCAGTGAGCACCGCAACATCCGGTTCCCTACAGACAAACGCTGGAAGGTGGCCGTGGGCGTGCACCCCAAGCACGCCCCGACCTTTGACGAACCGGCCCTAGACACCTTGGCTGAGCTGATCCATGACTCCCGGACCATCGGCCTCGGGGAGGTGGGGTTAGACCACTCCGCCCCCCAGAGGACATGGTCAGCTCAGCTGACCCTCTACCGGGCCATTCTAGACCAGGTGGGGGCCACGGGGAGGGTCCTGATCCTGCATATTCGCGGGGAGAAGGGCGCCCGGACGTCGGGACGACCCGTCCCGCCTATGCAGGAAGGAGAGTACCGCGATGAGGGTGAACCGGCACCAACGCATACATATCCACGGCTGCACGCTCGGACCCGGGGAGGTAGAGGCGTGGGGACAGAGGTTCCCACATACCTACTTCAGCTTCAACTCCCTGGTGAAGGCGTTCAATTCCGAGCAGCTGTCTGCCTTACGCCGGGTGCCCTCAAACCGGCTCCTGCTGGAGACAGACTCCCCTCATCTGCCCGTAGGTGGGGGGGCTTACCTATTCCACCCCTGCCTACCTCGGGGATATGTTGGGGCGGTGGTTGCCAGGGCCCGAAGCACCCAACTCCCGTCCCTTCTAGAGTTGACCAGGGCAAACGCCCTGGCACTCTATGCGTAAGGGACCCAGGTTGGGGGGCGAGGCGGGTACAGGGTACCTGCCAGGACGGGGGTTCGCAAAGGTCCCCCCTTTCACTTGTCTGCGGACGGGGGTATTCCACCCCTTTCCCTTCAACTTGCCATATCGGCAAGTCTTTTAGTATATAGAATAGTTAGGCTTCCCGGGGGGTATGGGTTAATTGCCATTGGGCATGGGTTTTTGTATATAATTCCAAGGGGATTTTTTCAAAATGGCCCGCTCCGATTAATGGCGGCGCTGACGCCTCCTTGCCTGCGCCGGAGTGACCTAGGCGGGTATTCGGTTGCCCGGAACCTCGCCGAAAGGCTCGAGAAATGTACCTCCCGAGCTGGTAAGATGGCGCCGTAGTCCGGGAAGGAAAAGTGGACAGTTCCCCGCTATGGGAGCGCGGAGTATTTTGGGTGGGTTCCCCTTGGAAACTACTAAGTTAGTTTTGCTAAGTTTTTTTAGGACCAAAAAATTCTTGCCATATTCCATTTTTGTATATGTGTATATAAGAGTTTTTATATATATTTTTATATGGTATCTAGATATCCGTCCACTGCCTTACAAAATTAGCAGCTGATTTTTGGGTAGTTATATATCTAAGTTTTTAACGTTCAGGGGGACACCCAACCCTGACGATTTTGTTTTTAACAAGTTAGTGTTCACAATTATTTGCTTCTTGTAGGTGAACATTCCTTGGTTATTATGGGGATATACTAATGATTTCAAAACCTGTATACTCCTTGGGGGGGAAATTGGGTAGGGTCCCATACACAGAATGTCCCCTCTAGGGAAGTTTCCAAACCTAAAGGGAGGGTTGGGAAGAATGGAGAAAAAAAAAAAAAAATCTTTTTGTTTTTCGGACCTCCTGTTTGAAGTGGGGTGTTCCCCGGGTATTTGGGGACCCGGTTTTTCAAAACGGGGGGGGGGGGGGGGAATGTTGTAGAAACTCCCCCCCCCCCCCCCCACCCCCCTACAAACAGCCACCACCAGGGGGCGCCAGTCCTGCTTTCCCGCCATTATAAAGAGTTCCAGTTCGAGTTTCTACAACAGTAACAACGCACCTCTAAAACTGACTTCCAAGAGCCACCTAGAGATCCTTTTGGAGGTAAGTTCACAGGCGGATTTTGGTCCAATTTGGCCAGAACCGCTTTATTACTTATGATAATAATACAGACAAAGACACTATGAAATAAAAGGGACGAGCATGGAGAGGGTGTGATGCAGTTGGGTACCAGGGTTTCACTCCCACAGTGGTGTAGCTAGGATTTCATTTTAGGGGGCGGTAGTGAGCACGCGAAGCGTATGAATCAGCTACTGAAGCGAAGCGCGCTCCTTAGGGGGGGGGGGGGGGGGGGGGGAGGGTGCAGGGAGGGGGGAGTTTCCCCCTGACTGAATAAAGCGCTGCTGTACAAAGTGAAGGTGGTTTCCTATTTCACGATAATGCCGGACCATACATCAGTTTTGTAACTTGAACTTATATATATATATATATACAGTAGGGATGTTATTTCTATAGTTGTCGGTATTTAGCCCGGGGGGGTCACTTCCATTGAAGAGTGGACAGCATCCGCGAGAATCGTCCTTTAAAAAGCACCCTAAACGAGGATTCAAGGGCAGGACGCTAGGACACCCTAAACACGGATTTTGTGCAGATGTCCCAGATTTGCACACCCTATACCCTAAACGAGGATATTCCTATTTTCATACCTTGAGAGTGATAGCGGGGTCCATTGAAAGTTTGGAGCAGTTTTTATCTCGAGATAATTCACTGTCTCATTATGTTTTACACAGGCGCTATAGGATTTTCCGTTCACGGGTCTTGTTACAGTCGGTCCCGCAGTCGGTGCAAATTACATACCCTTTTTGCGTTTTAGATTATCGTGATTTAGGGGCTTTTTTTCAATTTTTGGCGTTTTTGACACTCTATTCGCGTTCCGCGCGTTCCGCGCCTACCCCTGAAAAAATACCCTTTTTCCGCGTTTTTTTTCTCGCGGATGCTGTCCACTCTTCAATGGAAGTGACCCCCCCCCGGGG
>JAPZVO010000621.1:0-30000 GCA_029962745.1 Echinometra lucunter
AAAAGGCGATGATGAAAATACAATAGATGTTTTCAAATTAATGATGAAAGTAAAGAGATAGATGAAGCAAGAGTAATTCCATTAATGAACGAGCAGTCCAATTACACACACTCTCTCACACTGTGTCATGTACCTTGCACATACACGGTGCATTTTTCATTTGGAAAAAAAAAAATCTCAGCATTTTAGTTTTTCTACACTGTAGTACATGTATCTTACTATTTTCTAAAAGCAATTTAATGAAGATTTCTTGAGGGCTTACCGAAACTGTACATAACCTTTAAAGGTAGCAGCCCACATTTGCAGAACATTGTTTCAGAATTCGAAGAAAAATAAGCCAATTTCAGTTTTAAATGACAGATATTTATGTAAAACTATCATGTTATCAAATTGCACTATTCCAAAGAATAAGTGAAAAATGAATGGTTTTACTCTTAAAGCGTCAGGAAGATGCCTTTACAAAAAAAAAGAAAATAAAAGAAAATTTGTGTTGAATATTTCCTTCTCAATCCTAAACAGGAATATACTGGGATCTAAAACTTTAGGAGTGTTTTTTGTGGCTTAAACCAATCTAAAGTAAAACTGTTGTGCAGATTGAGTGCCACTTGCAAATGTGGGCTACTGCCTTTAATGTCTGTCACCTTTTAAACCAAAACAACAAACTACTGGTGTATGTTTTTTTCAGGAATTGAATGAACTGTTGGAAGAAGAGAAGTTACAGAGAGTACCTGTGCTGGTGTTTGCTAACAAGCAGGATTTAGTAGGAGCTGCTACTGCTTCAGACCTCTCTGATAGTAATGCTTTAAATTTACAATCAATCCGAGGCAGGGCCTGGCAAATCCAAGCTTGTTCAGCTCTAACAGGAGAAGGCTTAAAGGTAAAGTTCATCTATTATTTTTTCTTTCTTTTTATGCCTCCGCCCACCGTAGGTGGTTGCCGGAGGCATTATGTTTTCGGGTCGTCCGTCGTCCATCTGTCCGTCCGTCTGTCCGTCCGTCCCGTTTTCGTTCTCGCGATAACTTAAGAACTATTTGACGTATCAACTTCAAACTCGACTCGAGTATGCATATGGGAGGGACAATGATCTAAGTAGATTTTGGGGTCTCAAGGTCAAAGGTCAAAGGTCATAGAGGTCATTGTGTTCATAGAAATGGCCCGTTCTCGTGATATCTCAGCCATTTGACAGAGCAGCTTCATACTTGACACATGTATGTTTATGGGAGGGATAGTAATCTGATCAGATTTTGGGGTCTCAAGGTCAAAGGTCATAGAGGTCATTATATACATTGAAATGGCTTGTTATTGTGGTAATAACTCTATGACATGTTCAACTTCGAACTTGGCTCATGTATGCATATGGAAAGTCTCATAATGGTCTCATTAGATTTGAGGGTCACAAGGTCAAAGGTCAAGGTCAAAGATGTCATTGTATACATGAAAATAAAAAAATCAACATGAATGTGCCATATATTTGCGATCTCGCAATTGCCGAGGCATAAATTTTGACCGCGCGCGGTCGAGGATTCATCTGGGTTTTTTTTTAATATGTATGTATTTATTTATTGACTGATTGATTGATTTATTCGTTTATTTATTCAGTTATTTATCTGATTATTTATTCATTCATTTAGTTATTCATTCATTCATTTATTCATTCATTCATTCATTTATTCATTCTTTTATCATTTGTTGAACAAAGCCTCATTAATAGTTACAGTACTGTTGTCCTTGCATTAGGGCCCTGTATGACACAAACATTACAAAATGCATAGATGGACCTTGCGACAGATTACCACTCAAAATACTGGTAATGCATTTATATCTGTAAATCCCATTTGTCTTTGGGTTTGGGGGTAGGGCTCAGTTTCATCAGAGCAAAGGTACTTTGGAATGTGGATGACAGAAGTGAAGGAGGGGTAGTGGGCACAAACAACCCCTGCCTCCCCTCTTTTAAAGCTCACTGTTGCATAATCAAGTACACAATGCATTTATATCTGTAAATCCCAATTGTCTTTGGGTTTGGGGGTAGGGCTCAGTTTCATCAGAGCAAAGGTACTTTGGAATGTGGATGACAGAAGTGAAGGAGGCCTGGGTAGTGGGCACAAACAATCCCTGCCTCCCCTCTTTTAAAGCTCAGTGTTGCATAATCAAGTACACAAAAGAAAAAAAAAATGTCGGAAAATTTCAAAAGTATGCATGCTCCTTTCCCTTTCATAGAATCCAGAATCTACCCCTGAGCCAATTCATATCACAATGCTATTTTTTTCTGCATGTTTTTCTATCTCTTACAGGAAGGTTTGACGTGGGTCATGAAGACGATAAACAGTAAAAAGTAGAGAACATCCATCCCCTATTCTACTCAGTTCTATCAGTGCGACATGCAGTCGGATATCTCTTGTGTGATCTTTGCCATGCCAATATGAAGAACATGAAAGGTGACCCGAGTCTATGCAGGGCACCATCTGTATGTGGAGCTGTGTCAATTTCAGCACTGTTTGACCTCTAAGTTAAAGATGTAAAATCACAGAAGAGATCAGCGAAAATCTCCAAAAATGTATATATATATTTTTTGTTGTTGTTGCAAGTTTGGATGATAAATAGCCTGTTCCATACAGTTCCTTCAGTTGGATCTAAATCACCTTGATTAAATGCAAGTTTTTTAGACTTGCTCCTCTGAAGCTCAGGCAGGAACTTTGGAACGCTACTTGCCAATTTGGAGCAGTTGTCACCATAAAGAACTGAATCAGTGCAGCACTATACATAACCTTGCATAATGTGAGAAGTCAGGACCAATTTCCTCTTGAGATGTACAGTGATGATTCTCAGGATGCTACCTTTGACATTTCCCAAACCATACACAACAAAGTCTGTCCTTGATGAATCATTGCTAGGTCTTGCATCGTGTAACGGACCTAGGTCAGGACCAATTTCCTCTTGAGATGTACAGTGATGATTCTCAGGATGCTACCTTTGACATTTCCCAAACCATACACAACAAAGTCTGTCCTTGATGAATCATTGCTAGGTCTTGCATCGTGTAACGGACCTAGGTCAGGACCAATTTCCTCTTGAGATGTACAGTGATGATTCTCAGGATACTACCTTTGACATTTCCCATACCATACACACCTAAGTCTGTCCTTGAAGAATCATTGCTACGTGTAGGTCTAGCATAGTGTGACAGACCTAGGTCAGGACCAGTTTCCTCTTGAGATATACAGTGATAGTTGTCAGGATGCTACCCTTGACGTTTCACATATCATACACACCAAAGTCCGTCCTTGAAGAATCATTGCTAGGTTATTCATAACCTCGCATAGTATGACGGACCTACATGTAAGTCAGGACCAGTTTCCTCTTGAGATGTACAGTGATAGTTGTCAGGATGCTACCCTTGACATTTCCCATATCATACACACCAAAGTCTGTCCTTGAAGAATATATGCAAGGTTATTAATAACCTTGCATAGTACAAGTGATCTTAATAGTCACGACCAATTTCCTCGTGAGATGCATTGTATGATTTGTAGAGGAGTGTTTACATATCTTCTGCTTATTATCCAGTTTTGGTAGCAGAAAAAAGATTGAGTAGAAGAAATAACCAGTTGTCTCACGATGTAGCAAACGTACAAACGTACCAGTTGTCTCACGATGTACATCGTGAGACAACTGGTTATTTCTTCTACTCAATCCTTCACCACGATGAACCTCTTCCACATCAAAAAGATTGGAATGAGTTTGATTAAATATAGTCTCATATTGTCTGCATTGCATAAACAGTTACATGTAAGAAATCATGTGATTCCAGGAATGATTTCTAGTGAATTTTAATGTGAATATCTGAAATGAACCCAGTGTGACTTTTATATACATTGTGCCCTACATGTACCATAATGTATGATCCCTGCATCTCAACTACTCCCCTCTCACCGATCACAGCACTTAGTACACTTGTTGTATAAACAGAACTGGTTTTACACATGTGTAGGCCTGTGCAGCCACAGGGGCGGGGGGGGGGGGGGGTGGTTGCCCCCCCCCCCCCCCCCCCCAAAAAAAAAATATGGCAGAGAAAAAAGAAAGAAAAAAAAAGAAAAAGCGTGAGTGAGAAAAAAAAAGGGTAAGAGAATGTAGGAAGAGCGGGAGTAGACAAGGAACTTCGCACGGGAGGGGGGCAAGCTCCCCCTCCCTGCACCTTCCAAAGCATCTTACAAGAATTTTTAATCTTTTAAGCTATCTTTTAGATTCAGCAGTAAATCTGAAGCAGGAGTGTAAAATACCAGTATTGTGAATTAACACGCATGCACTGCCGCAAAATATTTTTAAGGATAGCTATGTCTGTGTATTAACTTTTATGTGACTGCATTGTCCATGAGATTTATGTCATAGAGGTATTTCTAGAGTATGTGCTCTTTGTCAGTCTCTGCATTATGTTTATTGGTGGAGATTTGTTTTCAATTTGTGAAGAAGAGAAGTTGCAATCAGTGCCAAAGATTTTTTTTTTTACTTTGAGTAAACATTATACAGAAATTAGAGTTCTGAGAGGAAGTGAAAGATAATTTCTGAGCTTGCTCAGACTTTTGATGTCAGTTTGAAAGCATATCATACATGTAGGAGAAATTACTCTTCAAATGCCCTCATTCATGTGTATAAAATATGAAAAGAAACTGCTTGAGCATTAATTCTGCCCAAATAATAATGTGTAGTCTCATATACCCATTTTCCTGTGTAGTGGAAATGCATACATGTAAGAGAAATTACTCTTTAGAAGATTAGTCTTTAAATGCCCTCATATATAAAATATGGCAAGAAACCACTCAAGGATTCTGCCCAAACATTGTGTAGTCCCATATACCCATTTTCCTGTGTAGTGGAAATGCTTTTAAACAAGATTGAGTTGATTTGTTATCACGGATGAAAACTTTGTGGGGTATAAACCAATCTTTGTTTGCTCAGCTGCTTTAAAACAGTTTCTTTACATCCTGATCACCTGACCTGTCAGAATTCAAGTTTATTTTTGAGTGGAGGGAAAGTCTACCTTAATTAAGGTGGTTTTTTAGCATTTGAAAGCATAATACTTACAGAAACGATACATGTAGGAGAAAAATGCACATACAAGTTAGAAAGTTATGAATTTTAAAGGTGTACTCCCTCAAAGCGGGCAACTAGGAACCTTCCACGCTCTTCTCCCATTGGATTTGTATTGAAAATTGTAATAATCACTGTCCATTTTCTTGGTTGATGATGAAGGAATCAACATGTATGACATACAGGAGTTTTATAAATATGTATACATATGTATATATATATATATGTGCGAGGAATCTATGTAGTGTGCATGTATTAGATATTTTCAGTGGAGACAAAAAAAAGATATGATATTTTTAGTACAGATCTAATGGGAGTGGTGCTTTAATGCTGAGTTAGAGATTTACCAGTTTAACTTTGATTGATTCCATCTTTGAAAAGCCATAACTTTCAAATTTTTGAAATTGAGTTTCTCACAAATTTCCATACATTTGGTTTTCTCATTTTTTTTATGCTTTTATTAAAATCAACTTGATGTCAGTGAAGATTTTCCTTTAACAGTGCTGGAGGCTGATGAAATTTGATATATATTGAAGTGCTACGTTTTAGAAATTCGACCACTGCTATGATGATATTTTCACATAAGTTGCGACAAAGACTTCTGGGGGTGTTTCACAAAGCTGTTCGTAAGTTACGCACAACTTTACACACGACTGGAACATGTTCTTGGTGCTAATCATATTCTCAGTCATTTACATGTAGCACAAGAACATATCACCAGTCATGTGTAAAGTCGTGCATAACTTACGAACAGCTTTATGAAATACCCCCCAGGTGTATATTGCCAAGGAGCCTGTTTTGTATGGTAGATTTGAGCATGATCTGAAATATCTCATATATGTATATGTTTGTAGTCCACTTTTCTGTGTCTAGTGTGATACTACTTACTACAGTAAAAAATTGTCTGAAAGCAATTTTAGGCTGTACTAAGGCTCTCTAGGATATAGTTCAAGTGTTAAAATGCAGTCTGTGTTTGCAGACCTTATACTGTATGCAATGCACATATATGAGTTGTTTTATGTATATATATTTATGTATTGTGTAGTGCAGCTGTATTATTTCAATAGAAACTCACATGTACATTACAGTTTTTTTAGCAAAGGCATGTCTGTTGTCATGATAGAGTGAAAATGTGTAGAATGTGCATTTTTTTTCTTATAATTTTTTTTTTTCATGAATAGTAATATGAAAAGAAGGATAAATAGGGGGGGGGGGGGGCTTTCGGCTACTTGGCCTTCATCAGATTGATTGTTTTGCTATATAAATCAAACAAAACAAAATAAAACAAATTATAATGATGAGTGATGTTATTTATTTTGATTGATTTACAACTTTTATTTTTCTGTGCGTTTATCATGATTATGTTGCTTCACTTATAATCATCTTGAATCTGTTCTGTGGCCTTTAGTTTTGTCAAGTTGCTCATCATTATAATTTATTATGCCTCCGCCCACCGTAGGTGGTTGCCGGAGGCATTATGTTTTCGGGTCGTCCGTCCGTCCGTCCGTCCGTCCCGTTTTGGTTCTCGCGATAACTTAAGAACCGTTTGACAGATCAACTTCAAACTTGGCTCGTGTATGCATATGGGAGGGACAATGATCTGATTAGATTTTGGAGTCTCAAGGTCAAAGGTCAAGGTCATAGAGGTAATAATACACATAAAAATGGCTCGTTCTCACGATAACTTAAGAACCATTTGACAGATTGGCTTCAAACTTGGCTCAAGTATGCACTTGGAAGGGACAATGATCTGATTAGATTTTGGGGTCACAAGGTCAAAGGTGAAAGGTCATAGAGGTCATTATGTACATAGAAATGGATCGTTTTCACCATAACTCAACAACCATTTGACCGATCAACCTCAAACTTGGCACAGGTATGCATATGAGAGGGACAATGATCTGATTAGATTTTTGGGTCTCAAGGTCAAAGTTTAAAGGTCATAGAGGTCATTATGTACATAGAAATGGTTCGTTTTCACCATAACTCAACAACCATTTGACCGATCAACCTCAAACTTGGCACAGATATGCATATGGGAGGGACAATGATCTGATTAGATTTTGGGGTCTAAAGGTCAAAGGTCAAAGGTCATAGAGGTCATTATGTACGTAGAAATGGTTCGTTTTCACCATAACTCAACAACCATTTGACCAGTCAACCTCAAACTTGGCTCATGTGTGCATATGGAAAGGGCAATGCTCTCATTAGATTTGGGGGTCACAAGGTCAAAGGTCAAGGTCAAAGATGTCATTGTATAAATGAAAATAAATCAACATGAAGTGCCATTTATTTATGATTTGGTAATGGCGGAGGCATAAAGTTCGACCATGCGTGGTCGAAGATTCATCTAGTTTTATTTTGTTTTGTTTGATTTATATAGCAAAACAATATATCTGATGAAGGCCAAGTAGCTGAAAGCTTATCTACAATTTTGTGATCCTGCGTCATCAGAGTGGTTCAGTTACGTCTAGTCTTGCTTCTCATTTCTTGTCTACAATTATCTTACTCTACAAGACACCGTTAGCCATGTTTAAGTTGCAACCTCCTTTCACACATATACATATAATTTTGTTTTGTGTGTGTGTATTGAACAGAAACCAAACACTTATGTTTTCTTCTTATTTTTGGCTTTACTTGTCTTTATAACATATTTCTTTGCCATTAGAATGTGTTATTATTGTTAGATTGTTGTTTTCTTTTTAGGGTAAACATTTAGCATTTTGATAATGAACAGATATGTGTATATCGATGTCACAAACGTCAAGTGTGTGTGTGATTTTTGTTTTTTGTTTTTTCATTTGTATCATGTAAAAAAATTGCATTGTATGTATTCACCTTGATTTAAAATTCCGTCTTACTGAAGCATTATATATAACTTGTGCCAGGTATAAATGTCTACATGTATCCTGTAGATAAGTACATGCATGTTAGATATATTGAAAGCTCTTTGATTAACCCATTCGTGACAGTGGTCCACATTTTGTGGTTTGGCCTAATATCTTTTGATGCAAAGCCCTAAAAATCATACCAAATACATGAGCAGAAAGAGCAAAAAATTCTACGCAAACTGTGCCCATTTTTGTTGCATCAATATTCATTGTTTGATGCTGAAAATTTTTTAAAGGAAAATAAGCATTAAAATCCTTAAATTGGCAATGTGATAGAAAGTTTAAAATCACCGTTTTCCCCTGCAAATTGGCAACTTTTTGACTTCTCATCATTAATTTCTGTCAATTTATATTCAGTTCAGATACATGACGTTTCATAAGAAAAATGTAGCAATAAAATAAAAACGTTGGTGTTGCCAATTTGAAGAATAAAAGCTGATCAAATTTGGCTTTAAATAATTCCTGTCACGAATGGGTTTATGTAATTTATATTGGTATGTTATGTGTATGAATCTACTTGATATACATGTACACAGTATATGCACACACTGTACACTGTGCTGTATCAATCACAATTACAGAATCTACCGAGTGCCCCCCCCCCACCAAAACAAAAGCAAAAAACAAACAAAAAACAAAACCGATACACTTTTAATTAAAAAAAAAAAAAGATTCAGTGAATTTTGGGAATATGACTTATGCATGCATCCAGGCTTCTAGCTGAGATCCAACTGCGGCACGCGGCTTCTCATTGTTCATTAACTAATCTGCACCAAAATAAAGGATAAAAAAGGGTTGGAAATCTGTCCGTCGGTCAGTTGGATTCGGTCACGCCTAACTGCTGGCCCGCCTCTGTGGTCTAGTGGTAAGGTATTGGCGTTCTAAGCCAGTGACCCGGGTTCGATTCCCGGCATTTTTTCGACCCTTGATTCAAAATGGATGACAGCTCTGGGGAACATTGAGGGAGCTACGCAATTATTATTTTCCAATTTTCATTTCTTTCAGTGTTTATTATTTACAAGGGAGTTGCCAAAGTTGTTTGCATTTGTCAAATTTCTTTCAATATATATATATATATATATATATATATATATGTATGTATGTATATTCCCCAAATTCACTGAATCTATATATATAAATATAGACCCGTCTCCGTGGTCTAGTGGTTAAGGCATTGGCGTTCATAGCCAAAGGCCCGGGTTCGATTCCCGGCGGAGACATTTTTTCAACCTTTGCAAAAATTTCCAAAATGGTAGGACAGCTCTGGGGAACTTTGATTCATGCTACGCTATTATTCTCTCAATTGTCTCATATATATATATATATATATATATATATATATATATATACATACATACATACATACATATGGTCTCTTCTATCATATGGCACCAAAAACTTCAAAAAATATTTCATGCTTAGGTGCATGAGCTCTACCCACTTTTATAAAGGACGTGAAAATTAGGTTGCACAGGAATTCACTATCCATTTGGGCTGATATGAAAAGTTCTCCAGCTTAGAAATTGCTTATGGTATAACGAGTTTATGATAGATTATTATGGATATGGGTTTTTGCAGTGTATGACATGGTGTTAGTTAATCAAAAGTTTATGCATCACTGCCATTATAATTTACTCTGGAAGTTTTAAAAGCATTACCCGCTGTTGATCTGTGGTAATTGATAATGAATTACTAGGGTTTGGATTTGTGCTGGGTATGGCATGGTTTATCTCACCATTATTCAGGAACAGAAATTTGGTAATTCAGAATCAAACACTGATGCGATCATTCAATCAATCAAACACTGATTCAATCAATCAGTCAATCAGTCAAACACTGATTCAATAAATCCAATCAATCAGTCCATCAATCAGTCAATCATGAATCAATCAATCAACCAAAGAACAAGCATCTAATCAATCAACCAACCAATCAATCAGTCAATCAACGAAATAGCAAACTTTCCTTATGGCAAATGAGTTTTGGAAATGGTAGAGTTTTGGCAAGGAAAAATGGGATGAATAATTTGGAAAGGAGCAAAATGCCTATATGGATGAACCTGTGACAATGAAAAACATCTCCAAGAATTATGACATGTCACACACACACCCCCACCACCACACAGCCACCCCCCCCCCTCCCCCCCTCCCCGGACACTAACTACCAGGAGCACCGCTATAATTACCACAGCCATCAACACCAGATAATACGGTACTGTCAAAACAACTTCCATAATCAAACTGTGATTAAAAAGTTCATACATGATCACTCATGCATAAGCTTTCTTAAGCCATGTCATTCACTGCACAAACCCATATTCATCATGATTTATCAGACTCATCAGACAATCGCCAATTTTTAAACTGGATAACTTTTTTACATCTTCAAAAGTGGATAGCCATTTCCTGCGCAACCTATAATTTTCATTTTCCTTGACAAAAGTGGGCATTGCTCACTCAAGCATAAAACATTTTCGGACTTTTTGGTGTTATATGAAAGAAGAGACTTTCAGCTAAACGTATATATGTTCCCAAAATTCGATAAAACTTTCATTTTGGGCCATTTTAAAAGTGTATCGGTTTTTTTTTTGTTTTGTTTTGTTTTTGGGGGGAGGCACTCGGTAGTTATATATGTGAACATATTTCAGGGTTTTTTTTTTTTTTTAGATTGCCGGAACATACACATGTACAGTGCGTATAAAAAAAGGTAATCCATTTTTAGAGGGCTTATATTCAGTGCTTATTTGATTTAACAACTTAAATTTACCCTAGTATGATAGAAGAACTCCTTAGCTTTTCATCGATACCTTACTTGTACCTCTGATGCCACGAACGACCGAGTAAATTGATCTGGAAGACAACAGGTACGAATTCCATTTTTTGCAAGTTTTGGTAAAATGGGTGAAATGAATGTTAACTGATGCCTCACAGTCAGTCAGTCAGGGAAAGCAACCTTTACAGCCTTACATTCATTAACAAAGCCTACGAAAGGGCTGTTCAAAGTGGCCATGTTCACTTACAAAGAAATCAGCCAACCGAGGGATCAGTGAGAGTAATCATCTCAGCCTGACTTGCAAAACTTGCAAAACTGAATTCGTACCTGTTGTCTTTAACATCAATTTACTCAGTCGTTCGTGGCATCACAGGTACAAGTAAGGTACCAATGAAAAGCTGAGGAGTTCTTCTATCATACTAGGGTAAATTTAAACTGTTAGATTAAATAAGCTCTGAATATAAGCCCTCTAAAAATGGATTACCTTTTTTCGATACGCACTGTATATATTTTGCATACAGAATCATACTTTTAGATTCAATGTGAATTGAAATGTATTTGTTAGACCGAGATTAAAAATCTGCCTATTATTACTGGAGCGACTTGCGAGCAAGATCTTATTTATTTCTAGAAAAAAAACCCCACCCAAACAAACAAAAAACAATGATGTAACATGGGGTGTTTCATAAAGCTGTTCGTAAGTTACGAACGACCTTACGCACGACTGGTGATTCTTTCTTGTGCTACATGTAAATGAATGAGAATCTGATTACCACCCAAGAACATGTTCCAGTCGTTGGTAAAGTCGTTCGTAACTTACGAACAGCTTTATGAAACACCCACCGGTTCTTTATTACTCTGTTACCCTTCTTTCTCTGTAAGTAAATGCAGTGTAATATTATTCAGAATTGATTTGTATTAATTTAGAGAAATGCACAATACCTGAGGAGACAGAATTCAGGTAAATTCATGAGCTTTCTCATTCTTTCATGTTGATTTAAAAGAATATTACAAAAGAAATGTCTTTTGAAAAAGGAAATGCATGTATGATTAGCTAGTATGTGTTGCAAGAGAGAAAGACTCCCTTTTTTCTGGATAGCAGTGTATGGTATCAAAACCGTGTATAGGATGGAGGTTAACATGCAGACCCAGTCTACACTAAGTTATGGGACTTTTGATCATTATGTGCAATTTTTATTTTGTTACATTATCCCTTCCAAGCGTCTTTGTTTTGTTTTGTTTTTGCCTGTGTGTGTGTGTGTGTGTGTTTATGTAATTTCTTCCATATTTAACCACTTTTGCTCTCAGAATATCTGTTAAAAGATAATTAAAATGTGTCTACTAAACCACTAAGCACAATTTGGCCTGTATATGTCTGTGCTTTCTCTCTTGATTAAGTTGTGAATTAAGTTAGAGGGTGGGGGGGGGGGGGGGGGGGGGGGGGGGGGGGGGGGGAGGGGGGGGGGGAGCCAGATGTCGCTTTTGCCGTCATTTTACTCAGTTAATTATATAAAAAGAAGAAGAGTTAATCTCCTCATTCCTTATTAATAAAACACACTGTACGCGTGTAACTGTAGCTTCAGATAGAGAATGTTTTCAGTATCGTGTATGAAATTACTAAATGTATGTTATTTTTGAATGATTCTGTGAAATGACAGCATTAACGTACCTCGGAATGATTTTTGTTTTCTTCAGTGAGTTTTTTTTTTTTAGAAATGATAAAAAGATAAGAAAATAACTGTAATAATAATAATAATAATAATAATAATAATAAATAATAATAATAATAATAATAATAATAATAATAATAATAATAATAATAATAACTCTTATTTACCCAGGGTAGCCACTTCAGCTATCAGCTGATCTTCCAGCGGGCCTTGCATAACATAATATGTTATTATCACCCTTTTCCGTGACGAGCGCAGAAGGTCCCATTTTTGTAAGTCTTTGGTATGACTCGGCCTGGAACCTCCCGTTCATGAGGCGGACGCTCTATCAATTGAGCCAACATGCCCGGTAATTTAATCTATAGATAAGGAGCTTAGTAAATTGATCATATAAACAACTTTACAGATGAAGTTTCGCTCTTCTTCCTCCTGTCTACTCTATTGTCTCCTTCCCTTAAAGCATGGGAAATTTCAGCGTACGATACATATTGCGTCACAATGAGATGCAAGTACATGGAAGACACTATAGTTCCTTCATATTATAGCTTCTTGTGAACCCTTGTTAAGAAGGAAAGAAATGCCAGTGAAAATATGTTTCAACCCCCCCTAAATTCTGTTCGCATTTTCTTTTTTAAATTTCAATTTTGAATGACAGATATCATGTCAAATTTACAACAATATTCCAAAGAGTAAGTCAAAACTGAATGGTTTTTCTCTTAAAACGTCAGGAAGACGCCTTTACAAAACAGAGAAAATAAAAAGAAAATTTGTGTTGAATATTTCCTTCTCAATCCTAAACGGGAATGTATACTGGGATCTAAAATTTTACGAGTGTTTTTCTGTAGCTTAAAGCAATCTAAAATATAATTTTTTTTGTGCAGATTGAGTGCCACTTGCAAATGTGTGCTACTGCCTGTAATAATGATATCGTGAGGGCGAGAAGGGTCATTTTTTTTGTAAATTGTCAATCAGTGGGTGACGATTGCCATGCTCTAACTGATAATGTGTAATGAAAATAACAACGAAATACAATTCTATATCTATGATATCAGTTCACAGCTACTTGCAAATAATTTTTCACTTTAGGCAATACATGCTCATCACTCTCCCCCAGAAGTTTGTGTGTACATCAGTGGGTGACGATTGCCATGCTCTAACTGATAATGTGTAATGAAAATAACAACGAAATACAATTATATATTTATATCAGTTCACAGCTATTTGCAAATAATTTTTCACTTTAGACAATACATGCTCATCACTTTCCCCCAGAAGTTTGTGTGTGTGCTTGTGTGGGTGTGTGTGTGTGCGTGTGTAATTTCTTCCATATTTAACCACTTTTGCTCTCAGAATATCTTTTAAAAGATCATTAAAATGTGTCAACTAAACCACTAAGCACAATTTGGCTTGTATATGTCTGTGCTTTCTCTCTTTGATTAAGTTGTGAATTAAGTTAGAGGGTAGGGGGGGGGGGGGTGGGAGCCAGATGTCGCTTTTGCCGTCATTTTACTCAATTCATTATATGAAAAGAAGAAGAGTTAATCTCCTCATTCCTTATTAAGTAAAACACACTGTACACGTGTAACTGTAGCTTCAGATAGAGAATGGTTTCAGTATCGTGTATGAAATTACTAAATGTATGTTATTTTTAAATGATCCTGTAAAATGGTCAGCATTAACGTATCTCGGAATGATTTTTGTTTTCTTCAGTGAGTTTTTTTATGATGAAAAGATAAGAAAATAACTATCATAATGATAACAATAATAACTCTTATTTACCCAGGGTAGCCACTTCAGCTATCAGCTGATCTTCCAGCGGGCCTTGCATAACATAATATGTTATCATTACCCTTTTCCATTCTTATATGCCGAGCGCCTGGCTAGTAGAAGGCAGAAGGTCCCATTTTTATAAGTCTTTGGTATGACTCGGCCTGGAATCGAACCCACGACCTCCCGTTCATGAGGCGGTTCGGTGTAAAAATGTCAGAGGTAAAATTTCAGAGGTAAAAATGTCAGAGGTAAAAATGTCAGAGGTCAAAAAGCCAGAGGAAAAATGTCAGCTCTGGAAATGCCGAAGTGAACCTGTTACTGTACAGGTAAGCCCCCTACGAATATTGAATTAGAAAAGCTTTAGCCGCTTCAAATGCACTGTGAAACATAATTGTGACAGTATTGAATAAGTAAATTGCGCCTTCTGCCTAAAAGATGTCACGTGGGATGATGTCCATTGTTTTCATTGAGATTAATGATAAATAAGTTCTTAATGAAATTACAGAGTGGAAAGAAAATATTCACGTTTGATGTTTTGCATATGCTACACAATTAACTAATTAAGTACAGGTAATTCTTTTGAAAAGGTGTAAATTCCGCAGCGTATCCGATGAGCGACTATGCAAAGATCTAATTAGTTCCATTCGTTTGCTTCCTATTAGGAAAATAATATTCAGGCATTTGTTCACGTACACCACGCTTTATATACGAAGAGGAATGTGCACATTTATGATCGTGAAATGAATGTTGTCAGCTACTAATGTTACAAGTCAAAGTTTTTCCCACCACCGTTTTTACAATGTTCATTAACGTACAATTTTTAACTGCACATGTATACTTAATTCTCTCCCCCCCCCCCCCGCTCATTCATACATGTACTTACTTTTTTTTGTTTTTTTTTACATAATCATTAATGTAGAAACGAAGGTCCCATTTTTGTAAGTCTTTGGTATGACTCGGCCTGGAATCGAACCCACGACCTCCCGTTCATGAGGCGGTTCGGTGTAAAAATGTCAGAGGTAGAAATGTCAGAGGTAAAAATGTAAGAGGTAAAAATGTCAGGTGTAAAAATGTCAGAGGTAAAAATGTCAGAGGTAAAAATGTCAGAGGTAAAAATGTCAGAGGTAAAAAAGCCAGAGGAAAAAATGTCAGCTCGGGAAATACCGAAGTGAACATGTTATAGTCAGAGGCGTCGATCCATTTTTCGGATTGGGAGGGGGGGGGGGGGGGGGGGGGGGCAAGACGACCAAGCGGAGATGAACCCACGGCTTCTATTTGTACACACACACACCCCCTCATATATACATACATACATATATATATATATATATATATATATATATATATATATATATATGTATCTCCATCTTCAGCGCGTTGATTTCTTTTGAAAGGTGAGTTTCACAATCCGTCTGCCCATGAACAGACGTGTTTTTTCGTCTGTTTCAGAAACGGATTTTGATTTACATATTTTTGTCACACCGTGGGCACTGACGAAGAGTGTGACTTCGCCTTTCATTTTTGAGAGCTATGCTCCGTTTTCTTTTAAAATCTATGATTTTATTTTTTTTATGGCATTCTACCACCAAATCTGATTCCTATATATATATATATATATATATATATATATAAACATAGGCCTATATCAACAGTGAAGCATTTTCAAATTGGGGAAATTAGGCAACTTGCTATGTGAACCATCCTGCTTTTTTTTTCTTTAAATTTTGCGAGCGAGCGAAGCGAGCGAGCAAAAAATAACAAATTTCTTGTTATGAGAGAAGGGTTTAGTTATCATATAGGCATGAATAATACCTAATATATATGTATATGATTACCTCGCTGCCAAATATAAACTCTACTTTGTCACATCGTTGGTCCATTGTTGCTGCCCCCAAACCAATCTGTTTTTTAATATTACGAACGAGCGAAGCGAGCGAGGAAGCACACACTGTTTTTCATGGTAGATGTAGTAAACCCTTCGGCAAATTACGCTGTGAGCCAATGAAACATCTACATCATCTATTCGGTCTCATCTCACCGAATTCGTTTGCTTTTCAAAACCATTAATATGAAACGAGCGAGCGCAGCGAGCGAGGAAAAATATACCCTTTCCCATATGATAGGAGTGTTATTTCGTCATCATAATAATGTGATAAAAATGTGATATGCGCTATACAAGAGCGGAATATTATTATCATCATTATCATCAGAATACACTATAAACCTGTCATGCCTGTATGATATCTAAATAATAAATCCGATCACCTGTGTGCCGAATATGACACTGTTTTAGCTACCTCGCTTGCAGTCCGAATACATTCTGTTTCTACCATAGCGAGCAAAGTCAACGACCGATCCCGGCAAAATTATATGGATTCGTCCCAAAATCTTTGTCAACAATCTTGCTGCCCAAATATAATGATATTTTGGAATTTCGCTGCTATGATAAGCTACTTGCTGCCGAAACCATCTTGTATCTAGCTTTTATCAGCGAGAGTAGCGAGCGAGTTAACCAAAAATATGTTTTTGTTTTGCGGGTTTTTTTTCTTTTTATCCAGGCCGTTGTCTCCTGAAAGTTTATCTATTTTTAAGTCAACTGGCCGCTCGATTTCTAGGAGTGATATCTTGTTTGGTTATATTACTTCCTATGAGTAGAAGAATAGTATAACATTAGATAGAAACACAAGATGTAAACCGATTTCCTTTCATCAGAATAATAATTATCATCGGGATTGGTTAAGATACTTGAATGCGAGAAAGCGAAGCGAGCGAGCGCTTCCAAGTTTCCCATTTTCTTTTTTCTTGTTTTACGCTTTCATTTCACTTCCTTTCTTCCTTTTCCTTCCTTTTCTCTTTCTTTTTTCTTTTTTCCTTTTTCCTTTTTTTTTTTTGGTTGGGAAATTATGGGGGGCAAAATGATATCTTTGCCCCCCCGAAATTTTCTTGGGGGGGGGGGGGGGGGGGGGCAAGTGCCCCCCTGCCCCCCCCCCCCCCCCAGGATCGACGCCTCTGGTTACAGTACACGTAGGCCCCCCTACGAATATTGAATTAGAAAAGCTTTAGCCGCTTCAAATGCACTGTGAAACATAATTGTGACAATATTGAATAAGTAAATTGCGCCTTCTGCCTAAAAAATGTCACGTGGGATGATGTCCATTGTTTTCTTTGAGATTAATGGGAAATAAGTTCATAATGAAATTACAGAGTGGAAAGAAAATATTCATGTTTGATGTTTTGCATATGCTAACACAATTAACTAATTAAGTACAGGTAATTCTTTTGAAAAGGTGTAAATTCCGCAGCGTATCCGATGAGCGACTATGTAAAGATCTAATTAGTTCCATTCTCTTGCTTCCTATTAGGAAAATAATATTCAGGTATTTATTCACGTACACCACGCCTTATATACGAAGAGGAATGTGCACATTTATAATCGTGACTCATGTGAAATGAATGTTGTCAGCTACTAATGTTACAAGTCAAAGTTTTTCCCACCACCGTTTTTACAATGTTCATTAACGTACAATTTTTAACTGTACATGTATACTTAATTCCCCCCCCCCCCGCTCACTCATACATGTACTTAGTTTTTTTTGTTTTTTTTTACATAATCATTAATGTAGAAACGAAGGTCCCATTTTTGTAAGTCTTTGGTATGACTCAGCCTGGAATCGAACCCACGACCTCCCGTTCATGAGGCGGTTCGGTGTAAAAATGTCAGAGGTAAAAATGTCAGGTGTAAAAATGTCAGAGGTAAAAATGTCAGAGGTCAAAAAGCCAGAGAAAAAAAATGTTAGCTCTGGAAATGCCGAAGTGAACATGTTACAGGTACAGGTAGGCCCCCTACGAATATTGAATTAGAAAAGCTTTAGCCGCTTCAAATGCACTGTGAAACATAATTGTGACAATATTGAATAAGTAAATTGCGCCTTCTGCCTAAAAAATGTCACGTGGGATGATGTCCATTGTTTTCTTTGAGATTAATGGGAAATAAGTTCATAATGAAATTACAGAGTGGAAAGAAAATATTCACGTTCATAATCGTGAAATGAATGTTGTCGTCACAATGAGATGCAAGTACATAAAAGACACTATAGTTCCTTCATATTATAGCTTCTTGTGAAGAAGGAAAGAAATGCCAGTGAAAATATGTTTCAACCCCCCCCCCCCCCTAAATTCTGTTCGCATTTTCTTTTTTAAATTTCAATTTTAAATGACAGATTTTTATGTAAAACTATCATGTCAAATTTACAACAATATTCCCAAGAGTAAGTTAAAACTCAATGGTTTTACTCTTAAAACGTCAGGAAGACGCCTTTACAAAAAAAAGAAAATAAAAAGAAAATTTGTGTTGAATATTTCCTTCTCAATCCTAAACGGGAATGTATACTGGGATCTAAAATTTTACGAGTGTTTTTCTGTAGCTTAAAGCAATCTAAAATATAATTTTTTTGTGCAGATTGAGTGCCACTTGCAAATGTGTGCTACTGCCTGTAATAATGATATCGTGAGGGCGAGAAGGGTCATTTTTTTTGTAAATTGTCAATCAGTGGGTGACGATTGCCATGCTCTAACTGATAATGTGTAATGAAAATAACAACGAAATACAATTCTATATCTATGATATCAGTTCACAGCTACTTGCAAATAATTTTTCACTTTAGACAATACATGCTCATCACTCTCCCCCAGAAGTCTGTGTGTGTGCTTGTGTGGGTGTGTGTGTGTGTGTGCGTGTGTAATTTCTTCCATATTTAACCACTTTTGCTCTCAGAATATCTTTTAAAAGATCATTAAAATGTGTCAACTAAACCACTAAGCACAATTTGGCTTGTATATGTCTGTGCTTTCTCTCTTTGATTAAGTTGTGAATTAAGTTAGAGGGTAGGGGGGGGGGGAGCCAGATGTCGCTTTTGCCGTCATTTTACTCAATTCATTATATGAAAAGAAGAAGAGTTAATCTCCTCATTCCTTATTAAGTAAAACACACTGTACACGTGTAACTGTAGCTTCAGATAGAGAATGGTTTCAGTATCGTGTATGAAATTACTAAATGTATGTTATTTTTAAATGATCCTGTAAAATGGTCAGCATTAACGTATCTCGGAATGATATTTGTTTTCTTCAGTGAGTTTTTTTATGATGAAAAGATAAGAAAATAACTATCATAATGATAACAATAATAACTCTTATTACCCAGGGTAGCCACTTCAGCTATCAGCTGATCTTCCAGCGGGCCTTGCATAACATAATATGTTATCATTACCCTTCTCCATTCTTATATGCCGAGCGCCTGGCTAGTAGAAGGCAGAAGGTCCCATTTTTATAAGTCTTTGGTATGACTCGGCCTGGAATCGAACCCACGACCTCCCGTTCATGAGGCGGTTCGGTGTAAAAATGTCAGAGGTAAAATTTCAGAGATAAAAATGTCAGAGGTAAAAATGTCAGAGGTCAAAATGTCAGAGGTCAAAAAGCCAGAAGAAAAATGTCAGCTCTGGAAATGCCGAAGTGAACATGTTACAGTACAGGTAGGCCCCCCTACGAATATTGAATTAGAAAAGCTTTAGCCGCTTCAAATGCACTGTGAAACATAATTGTGACAATATTAAATAAGTAAACTGCGCCTTCTGCCTAAAAAATGTCACGTGGGATGATGTCCATTGTTTTCTTTGAGATTAATGGGAAATAAGTTCATAATGAAATTACAGAGTGGAAAGAAAATATTCATGTTTGATGTTTTGCATATGCTAACACAATTAACTAATTAAGTACAGGTAATTCTTTTGAAAAGGTGTAAATTCCGCAGCGTATCCGATGAGCGACTATGTAAAGATCTAATTAGTTCCATTCTCTTGCTTCCTATTAGGAAAATAATATTCAGGTATTTATTCACGTACACCACGCCTTATATACGAAGAGGAATGTGCACATTTATAATCGTGACTCATGTGAAATGAATGTTGTCAGCTACTAATGTTACAAGTCAAAGTTTTTCCCACCACCGTTTTTACAATGTTCATTAACGTACAATTTTAACTGTACATGTATACTTAATTCCCCCCCCCCCCCCCCGCTCACTCATACATGTACTTAGTTTTTTTTGTTTTTTTTTACATAATCATTAATGTAGAAACGAAGGTCCCATTTTTGTAAGTCTTTGGTATGACTCAGCCTGGAATCGAACCCACGACCTCCCGTTCATGAGGCGGTTCGGTGTAAAAATGTCAGAGGTAAAAATGTCAGGTGTAAAAATGTCAGAGGTAAAAATGTCAGAGGTCAAAAAGCCAGAGAAAAAAAAATGTTAGCTCTGGAAATGCCGAAGTGAACATGTTACAGGTACAGGTAGGCCCCCTACGAATATTGAATTAGAAAAGCTTTAGCCGCTTCAAATGCACTGTGAAACATAATTGTGACAATATTGAATAAGTAAATTGCGCCTTCTGCCTAAAAAATGTCACGTGGGATGATGTCCATTGTTTTCTTTGAGATTAATGGGAAATAAGTTCATAATGAAATTACAGAGTGGAAAGAAAATATTCACGTTCATAATCGTGAAATGAATGTTGTCGTCACAATGAGATGCAAGTACATAAAAGACACTATAGTTCCTTCATATTATAGCTTCTTGTGAAGAAGGAAAGAAATGCCAGTGAAAATATGTTTCAACCCCCCCCCCCCCCCTAAATTCTGTTCGCATTTTCTTTTTTAAATTTCAATTTTAAATGACAGATTTTTATGTAAAACTATCATGTCAAATTTACAACAATATTCCCAAGAGTAAGTTAAAACTCAATGGTTTTACTCTTAAAACGTCAGGAAGACGCCTTTACAAAAAAAAGAAAATAAAAAGAAAATTTGTGTTGAATATTTCCTTCTCAATCCTAAACGGGAATGTATACTGGGATCTAAAATTTTACGAGTGTTTTTCTGTAGCTTAAAGCAATCTAAAATATAATTTTTTTGTGCAGATTGAGTGCCACTTGCAAATGTGTGCTACTGCCTGTAATAATGATATCGTGAGGGCGAGAAGGGTCATTTTTTTTGTAAATTGTCAATCAGTGGGTGACGATTGCCATGCTCTAACTGATAATGTGTAATGAAAATAACAACGAAATACAATTCTATATCTATGATATCAGTTCACAGCTACTTGCAAATAATTTTTCACTTTAGACAATACATGCTCATCACTCTCCCCCAGAAGTCTGTGTGTGTGCTTGTGTGGGTGTGTGTGTGTGTGTGCGTGTGTAATTTCTTCCATATTTAACCACTTTTGCTCTCAGAATATCTTTTAAAAGATCATTAAAATGTGTCAACTAAACCACTAAGCACAATTTGGCTTGTATATGTCTGTGCTTTCTCTCTTTGATTAAGTTGTGAATTAAGTTAGAGGGTAGGGGGGGAGCCAGATGTCGCTTTTGCCGTCATTTTACTCAATTCATTATATGAAAAGAAGAAGAGTTAATCTCCTCATTCCTTATTAAGTAAAACACACTGTACACGTGTAACTGTAGCTTCAGATAGAGAATGGTTTCAGTATCGTGTATGAAATTACTAAATGTATGTTATTTTTAAATGATCCTGTAAAATGGTCAGCATTAACGTATCTCGGAATGATATTTGTTTTCTTCAGTGAGTTTTTTTATGATGAAAAGATAAGAAAATAACTATCATAATGATAACAATAATAACTCTTATTTACCCAGGGTAGCCACTTCAGCTATCAGCTGATCTTCCAGCGGGCCTTGCATAACATAATATGTTATCATTACCCTTCTCCATTCTTATATGCCGAGCGCCTGGCTAGTAGAAGGCAGAAGGTCCCATTTTTATAAGTCTTTGGTATGACTCGGCCTGGAATCGAACCCACGACCTCCCGTTCATGAGGCGGTTCGGTGTAAAAATGTCAGAGGTAAAATTTCAGAGATAAAAATGTCAGAGGTAAAAATGTCAGAGGTCAAAATGTCAGAGGTCAAAAAGCCAGAAGAAAAATGTCAGCTCTGGAAATGCCGAAGTGAACATGTTACAGTACAGGTAGGCCCCCCTACGAATATTGAATTAGAAAAGCTTTAGCCGCTTCAAATGCACTGTGAAACATAATTGTGACAATATTAAATAAGTAAACTGCGCCTTCTGCCTAAAAAATGTCACGTGGGATGATGTCCATTGTTTTCTTTGAGATTAATGGGAAATAAGTTCTTAATGAAATTACAGAGTGGAAAGAAAATATTCAAGTTTATAATCGTGACTCATGTGAAATGAATGTTGTCAGCTACTAATGTTACAAGTCAAAGTTTTTCCCACCACCATTTTTACAATGTTCATTAACGTACAGTTTTTAACTGTACATGTATGCTTAATTCCCCCCCCCCGCTCACTCATACATGTACTTAGTTTTTTTTTACATAATCATTAATGTAGAAACGATGAAAGATTGAACAAAGTAGATATCTCGCGTGCCCCTTCCTTTCTATAATTCGATATCTGTACCTGTAACATGTTTACTTCAACATTTTCTAATCTGACATACCTCTGACTTTTTACCTCTGTCATATTCAAATCTGAGATTTTTACCTCTTGCATGTTTACCTCTGAATTTTTCACCTCTAGCATTCACCCTGGCATTGTACCTCTGACATTTTTAACTCTGACATTTTTACCTGGCACCCATGAGGCGGACGCTCTATCAATTGAGCCAACATGCCCGGTAATTTAATTTATAGATAAGGAGCGTAGTAAATTGATTATATAAACAACTTTATAGATCAAGTTTCGCTCTTCTTCCTCCTGTCTACTCGATTGTCTCCTTCCCTTAAAGCATGGGAAATTTCATCGTAATTAAGATACATATTGCGTCACAATGAGATATAAGTACATAAAAGACACTATAGTTCCTTCATATTATAGCTTCTTGTGAACCCTTGTTAAGAAGGAAAGAAATGCCAGTGAAAATATGTTTCAAACCCCCCCCCCCTAAATTCTGTTCGCATTTTCTTTTTTAAATTTCAATTTTAATTGATAGATATTTATGTAAAACTATCATGTCAAATTTACGACAATATTCCAAAAAGTAAGTAAAAACTCAATGGTTTTACTCTTAAAACGTCAGGAAGACGCCTTTACAAAACAAAGAAAATAAAAAGAAAATTTGTGTTGAATATTTCCTTCTCAATCCTAAACGGGAATGTACTGGGATCTAAAATTTTACTAGTGTTTTTTTGTAGCTTAAAGCAATCTAAAATATAATTTTTTTGTGCAGATTGAGTGCCACTTGCAAATGTGGGCTACTACCTGTAATAATAATATCGTGAGGGCGAGAAGGGTCATTTTTTTTGTAAATTGTCAATCAGTGGGTGACGATTGCCATGGTCTAACTGATAATGTGTAATGAAAATAACAACGAAATACAATTCTATATCTATGATATCAGTTCACAGCTACTTGCAAATAATTTTTCACTTTAGACAATACATGCTCATCACTCTCCCCCAGAAGTTTGTGTGTGTGCTTGTGTGGGTGTGTGTGTGTGTGCGTGTGTAATTTCTTCCATATTTAACCACTTTTGCTCTCAGAATATCTTTTAAAAGATAATTAAAATGTGTCAATTAAACCACTAAGCACAATTTGGCTTGTATATGTCTGTGCTTTCTCTCTTTGATTAAGTTGTGAATTAAGTTAGAGGGTAGGGGGGGGGGAGCCAGATGTCGCTTTTGCCGTCATTTTACTCAATTCATTATATGAAAAGAAGAAGAGTTAATCTCCTCATTCCTTATTAAGTAAATCACACTGTACACGTGTAACTGTAGCTTCAGATAGAGAATGGTTTCAGTATCGTGTATGAAATTACTAAATGTATGTTATTTTTAAATGATCCTGTAAAATGGTCAGCATTAACGTATCTCGGAATGATTTTTGTTTTCTTCAGTGAGTTTTTTTATGATGAAAAGATAAGAAAATAACTATCATAATGATAACAATAATAACTCTTATTTACCCAGGGTAGCCACTTCAGCTATCAGCTGATCTTCCAGCGGGCCTTGCATAACATAATATGTTATCATTACCCTTCTCCATTCTTATATGCCGAGCGCCTGGCTAGTAGAAGGCAGAAGGTCCCATTTTTATAAGTCTTTGGTATGACTCGGCCTGGAATCGAACCCACGACCTCCCGTTCATGAGGCGGTTCGGTGTAAAAATGTCAGAGGCAAAATTTCAGAGGTAAAAATGTCGGAGGTAAAAATGTCAGAGGTCAAAATGTCAGAGGTCAAAAAGCCAGAAGAAAAATGTCAGCTCTGGAAATGCGGAAGTGAACATGTTACAGTACAGGTAGGCCCCCCTACGAATATTGAATTAGAAAAGCTTTAGCCGCTTCAAATGCACGTGGGATGATGTCCATTGTTTTCTTTGAGATTAATGGGAAATAAGTTCTTAAAGAAATTACAGAGTGGAAAGAAAATATTCAAGTTTATAATCGTGACTCATGTGAAATGAATGTTGTCAGCTACTAATGTTACAAGTCAAAGTTTTTCCCACCACCGTTTTTACAATGTTCAGTAACGTACAGTTTTTAACTGTACATGTATGCTTAATTCCCCCTCCCCCCCCCCCCGCTCACTCATACATGTACTTAGTTTTTTTTACATAATCATTAATGTAGAAACGATGAAAGATTGAACAAAGTAGATATCTCGCGTGCCCCTTCCTTTCTATAATTCAATATCTGTACCTGTAACATGTTTACTTCAACATTTTCTAATCTGACATACACGGGCGTCGCTAAAGGGGGGGGGGGGGTGTGACACCCCCCACTCAAAATTCTTGTCGGCAAATTCACGATCGCTGTCGGCAAAAAAAAGGAGAGAGAGAGAGAGAGAGAGAAAGGAGAGGGAAGAGGAAGGAGGAAAAAAAAAAGGGAAAAAGAGGAGTAAGGTGCCCAAATAGAGTCATATTCTTCTTATTTAATTGTGCATTTTGACGACGAAATAATACTGGTACCACGAAAGAGAGTGTATATTTTTCCTTGCTCGCTGCGCTCGCTTGTATTATATTTAGATACAGGATGTTTTCGGAAAGCAAACCCATTCGGCTAGTGAGATGAACACTATATAATCTAGATATCTTTAGGCCCATCATGTATTTGATGAAGAAATATTACTTCTACCATAAAAAGAGTATGTATAATTTTTCCTAGCTCGCTGCGCTCGCTCGTATTATATTCAGATACAGGATGTTTTCAGAAAGCAAACATATTCGGCAAATGAGATGAACACAAATATATAATTTAGATAAATTATCTTTAGGCCCATCATGTATTTTGATGAAGAATTATCACTTCTACCATAAAACAGTATGTATATTTTCGTCGCTCGCTGCGCTCGCTCGTGTAATATTTAGATATAGGATGGTCTTAAAAGCAAATAAATTAGGTAGGAGATGTGACCAAATATATCAAAATAGGTACCTTAAAGGCCAATCGTGTATTTTGATGAAGAACTTTCACTTCTACCATGAAAAAGATTATGAATTTTTCCTCGCTCGCTACGCTCGCTCGTATAATATTCAGATACAAGATGGATTAGGGAAAGCAAACAAATTTTGCAAGCTATAGGCCCATCGTGTATATTGATGAAGAATTATCACCTACCATAAAATAGAGTATATATATTTCTCCTTGCTCGCTGCGCTCGCTCGTATAATATTTAGATACAGGATAGTCTTTGAAAGCAAATGAATTAGATAAGAGAGGTGACCAAAATCAATATATCCAAAAGGCCCATCATGCATTTTTTTTATGAAGAACTTTCACTTCTATCATGCAAAGGAGTAAATATGTATTTTTCCTCGCTCGCTACGCTCGCTCGTACAATATTCAGATACAAGATGGATTCTGGAAAGCAAACGAATTCGACAAGTGAGGTGACCAAATGTACCTGTATAAGTTAGATATCTCATAGTTAATACCATCGTGTATTTTGATAAAGAATTGTCACTTCTACCATGAAAAATAGATTTTTTCCTCGCTCGCTGCGCTAGCTCGTAAAATATTAAGATTTAGGATGGTCTTTGAAACCGAATGAATCAGGCCAGAGAGGTGACCAAATATAATTAATTTAGATATCTTTAAGCCCACCATGTAGCCTAGTTTGATGAAGAACTATCACTTAAGTACGTAAGAGAGTGTATATTTTTCCTCGCTCGCTGCGCTCACTTGTATTATATATAGATACAGGATGTTTTCGGAAAACAAACACATTCGGCAAGTGAGGTGAACAAAATATAGTTCAAAAGGAAAATATGATAGAGGTGCACAATTGAACATGCCTCAATGGGCTTTATACGGTTGAATTTATCGACGTTGGTCGTCGGCAATCGGTGGCATTATTTTTCGGCAATCTGGCCTCTACACCCCCCCTCCATTCAAAATAGTCTAGCGACGCCCCTGCTGACATACCTCTGACTTTTTACCTCTGTCATATTTAAATCTCAGATTTTTACCTCTTGCATGTTTACCTCTGAATTTTTTTACCTCTAGCATTCACCCTGACATTGTACCTCTGACATTTTTAACTCTGACATTTTTACCTGGCACCCATGAGGCGGACGCTCTATCAATTGAGCCAACATGCCCGGTAATTTAATCTATAGATAAGGAGCTTAGTAAATTGATTATATAAACAACTTTATAGATCAAGTTTCGCTCTTCTTCCTCCTGTCTACCTATTGTGTCTCCTTCCCTTAAAGAATGGAAAATTTCAGCGTAAGATACATATTGCGTCACAATGAGATGCAAGTACATAAAAGACACTATAGTTCCTTCATATTATAGCTTCTTGTGAAGAAGGAAAGAAATGCCAGTGAAAATATGTTTCAACCCCCCCCCCTAAATTCTGTTCGCATTTTCTTTTTTTAAATTTCAATTTTAAATGACAGATATTTATGTAAAACTATCATGTCAAATTTACAACAATATTCCCAAGAGTAAGTAAAAACTCAATGGTTTTACTCTTAAAACGTCAGGAAGACGCCTTTACAAAACAAAGAAAATAAAAAGAAAATTTGTGTTGAATATTTCCTTCTCAATCCTAAACGGGAATGTACTGGGATCTAAAATTTTACGAGTGTTTTTCTGTAGCTTAAAGCAATCTAAAATATAATTTTTTTTTGTGCAGATTGAGTGCCACTTGCAAATGTGGGCTACTACCTGTAATAATGATATCGTGAGGGCGAGAAGGGTCATTTTTTTGTAAATTGTCAATCAGTGGGTGACGATTGCCATGCTCTAACTGATAATGTGTAATGAAAATAACAACGAAATACAATTCTATATCTATGATATCAGTTCACAGCTACTTGCAAATAATTTTTCACTTTAGGCAATACATGCTCATCACTCTCCCCCAGAAGTTTGTGTGTACATCAGTGGGTGACGATTGCCATGCTCTAACTGATAATGTGTAATGAAAATAACAACGAAATACAATTATATATTTATATCAGTTCACAGCTATTTGCAAATAATTTTTCACTTTAGGGAGTGTCACTGAACCTATTTTGATAGGTTATTATGAAATATGTAATCTCAAGGTTATTGAAATAATTTACAAAAAAGAAGAAAAGAATTTTTAGGATATGAGTCATAATGCAACAAATGAAGTAGAAATGAATTTAAACAGCACAATTCGGTGGAATGTACTATTCTGTGGTCGCTCACCAAGCGATAAAACAGATGTGATGTAGTTTTTAATTTTAGTGTGTCGATCTAGATCATTGAAACAACTTCGTCCAAGCAGAGTACACGTATATTGGATTCAGACAATTCGAATAGAAAAGATCCCAGTGTAAGTAGCATGTTCGTTTTCTGGCTTTAAAGTACATGAATATTTTAGAGATCACGTCTAGGCAATGCATGCCTATATTTTTTTAGCGTCTCGACATAATTTTGTGGTTATTTGTACATAATCATCGACAGCAAACGATTTGCAGTTTGAGGTCACTATATCAGCAGATTTCATGTAGATTTGTGCTTGAGTAGAGTCGAGATGGTGCACACGATGTGCAACTGAATCACACACTAAACCAAATGAATGACTGGGATCATAATACAGGATTCCGGGTCCATTTGATTTTTTTTCATTCAATTTCATTACAGTAGGCTACACTTTTTACCCTAAGAGTAATGGAATGTGCAAACGTCAAATTCCATTACTTTTCGTTATTTCGTAACTGAAGGTTGTCAGTAGTCAATCAAACAACAGCTGAACAATGTCAACCTTTTTCAGCCCTTTTCGTTAGCTTTCATTCAACTTGTCTCGCCTGTTCATTCCCTGCACAGAATGTGATGATGAAATTAGTCTTTTATGCAGTCGGTTTCAAAAGAGTGTAATTCTAATAATTATATTTGATATAGTTTACATACTCATCACTCTCCCCCAGAAGTTTGTGTGTGCGTGTGTTTGTGTGAGCGTGTGTGTGTGTGTGTGTGTGGGGGGGGGGGTTCATTATCATAGCCTGAATACATTATTTACACACGCTTTATACCTTCAGTATTCAATAAGATTTCCAGACAAATCAAATGCTTATTTGACATGTCTGAGGCTTTGGATAAAATTCATCAAAAGACAAGGTATTGCATTCAAAACTGTTCAATAGACAAGACAGGAACTTTTTTCCTTATTTGTATATGTCTCCTTATTTATTGAATAATTCATGTAAAAGTAAATGAGAGCCTGTTCATTCGCATTTGTATTTTTTTTTAATGAATGAATGAATCTTTGTCAGTTTTTTTTCAGACGAAAATTTGAGAAATCCTATGGAAATGAAAAGAAAAAGTGTACGAATTATCCCTATGGCAAACGATATATGGCAAACGAACAGAGTGAAGAATTTGAATAAAATGGCAAAATTGATCAATGCAATTGTGCGTCTGTCATGTAGTCGGAAGTGACGAATCGATTTGAGTGTGACGGAATAGACGCCTGGGAACTGAGAATTTTTCGAGATAAACAAATGCTCAAACAAATGCTCATTATTATTATTATTATTATTATATATGCACTGAGAATGATGAAACTGATGAAATAAACTTCGAATATAAATGACCAAAAACAAAACTGACCATAAGGTGTGCAATACGAACTTTCATGACGAAATTGAATGAAAAAAAAGTTTGCATAACACTAGAACATGTAGAAAGTGACACTGATGTCGATGTAGTATCATTTTAGGATTAAATCAATTTGCTGCACCTCATGGGTGTTGAGTGGGAATATATCCCCCCATATTTTAGATAGTGGATGCAGAGGCGTCGATCCTGGGAGGGCAGGGGGCAGTTGCCCCCCCCCCCCAACAAAATTTCGGGGGGGGGGCAAAGATTTCATTTTGCCCCCCCCCCCCCAATAATTTCCGAATCCAAAAAAAAAAGGAAAAAAGAAAAGAAAAAAAAAAGAAAGAGAAAAGAAAGGAAAAGGAAGGAAGAAAGTGAAATGAAAGCGGAAAACAAGGAAAAAGAAAGGAAATCGGACACTGGGAGGCGCTCGCTCGCTTCGCTCGCTCGCATTTAAGTATCTTAACCAATGCCGATGATAATTACTATTCTTATGAAAGGAAATTGGTTTGCATCTTGTGTTTCTATCTAATGTAGTATTCTTCTACTCATAGGAAGTAATATAACCAAACAAGACTATCACTCCAAGAAATCGAGCGGCCAGTCGCCCTAAAAGTAGATACACTTTCAGGAGATAATGGCCTAGAAAGAGATAAAAACAGAAAACAAACAAAAACATATTTTTCGTTAGCTCCCTCGCTACTCTCGC
>JAPZVO010000622.1:0-30000 GCA_029962745.1 Echinometra lucunter
TTTAGTCGCTGTTTAACAGTTTGAATTTTTCACAAGTATTCTATAGATTTTATACATCGCTGATAAACTCGAACATATTTAAGAGTCATTAATGCATCAATTTATTCATTACGTGAGACATTTCTTTACATATCAGGATGAAAACAAAAATGTTACGTCGTTGTTAACGTATAATCAGTGTCAGGTAGAATCTTAATAAATTCAGAAAAAACTGTGTCAGGAGTGTCTGTATCTAATCAAAAAGAAAAAGTGAGTGGATGGAAGTGCTTCAAAACTATGCTAATATGGTTTCTTTATCTTTTTTTTTCTCTCTTTTTATCTGCGTTCACAGTTCGTAAGTAATCGTTTAACGTTATGATTTTTTTTTAAATATAGTTGCTTATCATGTTTATGTGCATATATTCGTTCGCTGTCTAATGCTTGAACTGCACTTTCTTACCTTCCTGAAAAATGAGTAGAAAATACGCCATATTTCGCGCATCATTCTCTTATAAGATGGACTTTTCTTTTGAAACAAAAAGGAATATATATTTGAAGTTAGCATTCTTTGATGTTATCATTGATTTAGTGTCTAGTAAAAATGTGTTGAAACAATCTCAGTATTATGTTGATGTAAGGGGCAAGAAAGAGAGAGGGTGAAAATTTTGGCAATATATTCCTATATGTTTTCTCAATCTCTTTTTTCCCTCCTTTGATCTACGTTCACAGACGATAAATATTTTTAGTCGCTGTTGGACAGTCTCATTTATGAACACAAAAGTTATTGATATAAATGATTTATCATTTTATAGATTGTGTACCTCACTGATAAATTCGGAAAAGCAATTATTCGTGTATCAATTCATTTATAATATGGGAAGTTTTATTTCATGTCAGGATAAAAAACGATAATAATGAAAAACGTCGTAAACGTAGAACTGTCCCTGGTAAAATCTTAAGAAATTTAAGGAACTATATATCAGTACTACCTTTATCAAAAAGGAGAAGAAAAAAGATGCCAGCTAGTCTACTATATTTTCTTCATCTCTTTTCTCTCACTTTTGATCGGCGTATGCAGTAAATAATTATTTTGATTCAAGGATAATAATTTTACAGGACTGGTTATATACATGCATTTTGGGTTTTCTAATGCCTCAACTGCATTTCGTACCCCACTGATAAAACCTGGAAATGCATGTATAGTTATGCCTCACTGAAAAGTTGAACCTCTGGCATGGTAAAGAAAATTAGTGCGTTCTTTGATACTACGTCATTCTTTTAAGGAAAATTTACATTCCTGATAATTTTGTACTCTTTTAATTTTGAATGTCATGTATTTGGATTTTAGGATTAAATAGCGGAATAATTGTAAAGATATAATTGATTCTGTAGAATTCTGCTCAGAAATGCACTCACCTGCCATCAACATGATCATGATGATTTTATTTGTATTGAATATTCGATACCCCAAAGAACTTCAGGTACACAAACTATGCTGTGCTGCATTTTATAATTTTGTTTATTTCCTCCCTGCCCTCATTTAATATTTCTAAGCATAACTGTGTACTTGTCGGTGTGTGTTTGGGAATAGTTTGGGGATTAACATAGATTTTCCGTCTTGTCGCTGTTCTTTTACACCAAACACACCTTAAACATATGACTATTGAAAGTAAACTAGAAATTCCATAGTGCTTCCCTAATAAGTGATCAGGTTTAACACGAAAGATATGTCGATGTTCATTTTCTTCTCTCAAAACAGTGATTAATCACCTAGAAAAACGTTACAAAGAACTGAATAGATTCTCAGATGGCTTTTCCCTGCAAAGCGTCTTCCTTCCACAAATGACAAGGCGTAATAAATCACGCGAGCTATCCCACGCCATGGAAAACTCTCGTCATGACATCTTCACACCACCAACGGGAAGCAAACAATTCAGAAGAATAGTCGTTTCTAGTAACAACACTGCTGAGGCTACTGGACTCTGTCAAAGCCTTGCCTATGATTGGGCAACACAGAACTCTTCATCCCCACTTTCAGAGCAGGAAGTGCTTTTCGAGATATCTGCAAGTCTGTTAAAAGGGAATCAGACGATTGAGAGCGCAATCAAGGATCAACTGTTCTCTGGTAGCGTTTACCGTTTTTAAAAGATGGTTCTTTTAACTGATTCATCCACATCCTCTTTTGTAAAATAGACTGAAATGTTTTCTTCCTTTAATGACTCATATTAATATTCTAATGACCTGGTAGAATTAAAGGTTCTGGACACAAATTCTAGCAATACTAACTTCTACAATACAGTTTCCACGCAAGCAAAATACTCCATTTACAAGGAATAACGAGGTTTGTACATGGTAGTTGATATTTACATTAAATATAAGACTGAAATCCGTTCAAATATCGTAATATAGGCATCGATTTTCATTTGGATATGGTAAGGGGGTAATTTTTAACCCACTTATGTTTCAAGTATAAGGGTATCCCCTATATAATTAGATTATAAAACATGGCCAGTACCTTTAAAACTAGCAAATGCCTAGCAAATGCCTAGCAAAAGCCTTTCCCGCCCCCCCCCCCCCCCCCCCCCCCAAAAAAAAAAAAAAAAAAAAAAAAAAATTGCGGGCATCTTTTAAGATATTCCAAATAATTTCCAGCAAGAGGAAACATAAGCTTGTGCTCCTAAGAAAAGGCTTTTCCTGCGATTCCTTCAATCCTTTTTCGGTACTTTACTCATTTATTTGCAAGAACAATATCCGGTTATCTTTAAATTCTGAATTGACATTACCTTAGTCTTAAGGCCAGTACTAAGCTAAACTTCTCTTTTAAAGCAAAATAAAAAAGAGGTTCATTACCTTTCAACTTACTTTTGTTCCACTTGAGCAGTAGATCAAATCAATCTCTGCAGCTGGATTGGAAATAGAAAACGAGAGGGAAAAAAACGTTTGACCATTGCTTACGTCATGATTTTGTATCACTCTCTTCTACATTTTCAAGGCAGTTCGATCTGATTTTATAACCGAATCAAATACCAATTAAATGATCTGTCATATCACATGCCTACCACAGGAAGTACATCATGAAGAGCAATTTACCTTAACCCATGGAAACGGTAGTTTAAGCTGCTTGGTCTATCTTGACCAATAGTCCTAGCTCTCCGGCCAAATATCGGGATCCAGCGATTTCTGGAGCATTTACAAGATAATTATAAGCTTTTAGTAGATAAGTATAGTTTACAAGCAAACGATGGTTTTGTGGCCAATTGAATCGAAACTGATTAACTTATATCGTAGTATCCCATATGAAACCCTTCATAGTTCCTTTGTTCTTTCAAGAACAAAGGAACTATGAAGGGTTTCTAAACCACTTGTCTAGAAATTAAATTTTATCTCAAATATTCTATTTTACAACACTAATTGCTTGTTGTGACACAAACAAGAGAGAAAAATCGTATTTCTTCAGTGCTAATATGACATCTGATATCATGTGCATGGAATTAGTAACACACAACAACAACAGCACCAATACAATAATATCCCGATTTATCTTTTTTGACACTTAGACCTAGATGAGGTTGACGCATCTCAGATCAGAGAGATCATCGACAGCATGCCCAACGCAGTCACCATTCTCGTCGATAGGTTCGATGGGAAGCACATCAGAGACTACGGAGACAACATCATGAGGGTCCTGAGAGGGCAAGCACTCCAGGAGGTCACTGTCATGGTCACGGCCCGACCACGCTCTGCAAGCCAACTCCAACGCTTGGCAAATGGTGTGTATGATCACATAGATATGCACTAGAACCAGTTCCACTGGCTTCATCTGAGCATGAGCGCATCAGGATCATACCGATCATTTTGGTTGTCACAGGGTACAAAATGCTCCTAGAACTTGAACAATATACTTTCGAATGATCTTGACTCGACATACCCTTCACTGCTGACACCTCGTTAAACTATACATACCGCCGGACGTGCAGAAAAGGGGGAAAGGAAACCATCCGCTTTTTTACGTTAATGCTTTCATTTACATTATACCTCACTGTTTTAATGCTCCTGTAGTTTTATTTTCCCAAATTCGACGAAAAGAATGTAATATTGAACTAAATGGTATACGGTAAATAACGGAATACATGACATGTCGATCACATCATCAAAAACATTTTCCCCCCTCTTTTGTATGTACAGTGATATCATTTCTGGAAGTATTTGTGTTCAATATTTATTTTTTTTACGCGTAAAATGTCTATATATGTCATATGTCATATGCCATTGTCCTCCATTAATTTTTTTCATTAAACAATTGCGAGCCAAAAGTTTCTCTTCCATTTCGAGACAGTAAAGCATTTAGAGCAATCATTAAAACAAAGAAAATTAAAATGTCTCTTATCAGACATTTTACAATACTGTTGCCTATAACCACTAGGTCTGTGAATAGCTTTCTATACTCCGCATTCCTCTCTAATTGTGATTTTAGATATCATATTGGCAATTTGGCTGTCTGAAGACAGGTAAAACATATAAAACACCAATTGATTAGCAGTTATCTCCTTGAATGTTAAATTGATTTTGAGGAGATAATGATGGCAATTCATTGTTCTTTCAATATTTTCATTAAATTCTATTTCCCGTAAGCCCACCGCACACTATACGATCTGACTGCGACCTGATTTTTCGAATGGCGTTTTGCATTAATATGAAAGTTTACACAAATGAAATTATCTTATTTGAAGATCGGAATAATGATAGGAATACTAACATCGAAATTTCGGTTTACTGCAAGTCTTTTGGTCGAAATAAAGGCCACATCGGCATTAAATCGTAGCTGATCGCAAGATTGCTATGATGCCACTACGATTCGGCATCGACTTCGCTTTTATTCCTACAGGGGGACTGCAATAGCCCGGAATTTCGATTTTGGTATACATAGGACTATTTAGAACTTTGATCATGAAGATTTTTACATGTTTGAATTTTCATATCAAATGATATAACAAAATTTTCGAAAATCGGGTCGCAGACCGATCGCATAGTGTGCGGTGGCCTTTAGTGCAGTATACTGATACTGGTAATGAATCTATAGATATCACTTAAGCACAATGATAGTTTTTATTTACACTTGTACAATGGTGGGGCTAATTATTACAATAGTTTAATATAATTGTATGCAAATGTGCCCTGGTGCACATGAAACGCAAAAGGGGTTAAAAACAATCGCTGTTTGTTTTACGCAGGTTATTGAAATACAACGATATTGTTTGTTAAATTGAACAGGTAAATAATTTTCTTGGTTATGCATAGTCCAAAATAATGTGTTTGATGTTTCTACCAAACTGTCGATGAACAAAGCTGAAACAAAGATGATAATGATGATAATAGATAATAGTAATAATTACCACGGGAGCCACATTTTAGAATAACTATTGTTCTTCCTGCTGGCCCAGCAATTAGTATTAGTCCAGTTGGCAGATACCACTTTATACACCTGGATCGAGAGGACATAATTACCTAAACAATAACCATTGTTAAACTTGTCTTTAATATTTGTATCTGTATTCCTAAATTCAGTATTCATAATAACTCCTTACATTGGCTTGTTAATACTTACATTTCCATTTTGAGCCCACAGCTGCTGAAATGAAGTATTTTGAATGGCTTTGAGAAGGAACATTTCATTCACCTGACCATCGTTATAAATATCTATTTCATAACTTGTACATGGCGAACGTCATCTCACCTAACCAATGGCACGCCGTTGATAAGTCCACGTATGAAATTAAATTTTTTTTCTTGTGCATCCCAAGCCATTCCATTTCTTCGATTGTTTTACGAACACGTAGAGGTTTTAGGAGCTATGCCCACTTTGTCCTGGAACGGTCGTAGTTGTAAATATTCTTAGGTATATTAGATCTGCAGTGTTAAAGTTCTACCTTGTAGCCACTTGATCATGGATCAGTGACAGTTGTCATGGTTGTATTCTGAGAATTACTCTTCGATTTTTAAATTGGCATAAAGATGTTTTCGAAATTTTATATCATGGAATCGTCACAGTTGTAAATATTCTTTGCAATATTCCATTTCTTCCTTGTCCGTGAAGGGATTCTCCTTAATGGCCATCCAAGTAGCGTTTTCTTGAATAACAAGAAAAAAAAAACATTATTGACTTGAATGAATAGTGTTTTCTTGAATAACAAGAAAAATATCATAAGGAACCTTAAGGTGTATTCATTAGTATGTAGAATTGTGCTAAGTTTTAGCATAAATGAACTTATTCTTTGATCAGCGAGGATCCAGGGTTGGCGTGAAGGTGCGCCCCTCCTTATCATCTCTTTTTTTCTAAGCACTGAAGCCCCCCCCCCCCCCGGACTGCAGCTTTTGAGAAATTGGTGCATTCTTATGATACTGCTTCGTCGTAGATGAAATCGGTGCTTTCCCAACTATGGCGCCGTTGTGCCAGTGAGTGATAAGCGTGCCCCGCTCGGTACTCGCATTCCAACTTTTTACAAACCCATGATCCGCTTATAGTGATAGATGGTATTATGTGATTTAACACATTTGTAGTATGTATCTATTTTTCGCTAACTATGACTGTTGTGTAAATTATTTGAAGTGCCTCTTTAAAATTTTGGTTATTCGAATGGCCGTCTACCCATAAGGAATCGGACTAACATGAATAACTGCATCTTTTTCTTTGCCTCAGAAGAAGAAAAAAATCGCTAAAAAGAAGAATGAGAATTTGCAACTAAAATTTCGTGTATGTACATAGAATGTAACAGGTAGTAAAAATCTAACTTTGAAAACTCTTACACTTCACTTCACTGTAAGGACTTGGTACGAACTTACGATTGTACATGGCTTGGTATGAACGTACAGTTGTTAATGGATTGATGAATGCTGCCTTCTTCCCATGTTGGAATTTACTTGGGATGTATATAATACTATTACCTCATACGAAAGAAGAAGAAGAAGTTAATGGATTGGTGTGATATTAACTTAGAGTTGTACAAAGAAATGCTTATAATTGTGATAACTTGCAGAGGAACTAATAAACACGCTCTTAAACCATGTTTAGTTATTGGCACGAATAGCCTACCTACATCATCTACATGTATAATCGGCAATAACTATGCTAAAAGAAGATAATTTCTTTTTAAAAAGTCAACAAATAGAAGGAACAGAAAGATATAGGTGTGGGGAATAATTTCATACACAAAATTGTAGAGATAGCTTAAATGACATGCTTCTGTGTTTATATCTGTATGCAGAATAAAACTTAAGTTTGAAAGAACTTAATAATTGACTTGCTGTGACCTCGAATCTATGTCGTCTACAATTAGAGAGAATTTGTGTCCTTGAAAAAGAGAAAACAGAAGAAGAAGAAAAAAGAAGAAGAAAAAAAAATAGCCCCTTTATTCCGTTATCATTTATACTGTCATAAAATGACTTGATGTGATCAAAATTTTGCTTTACATTGAACAAAATTAATTCGCTCCTGTAAGATCGTAATTCATTATCTATCCTGTGAATGCAGAGAAGTAAGAAACGGAGAGAATGAAGAGTAGACGTTAGAGAAAGAGAGAGAGAGAGAGAGAAAGAGGGAGAATTAGGGAGAGGGAGAGATTGAGAGACAAATTGCGGAGGGTGAAATTATCCTGGATTAAGAGTGGCTCATGCAATACAGAGGAGATTGGATGACAGGAAATGGGTAATCAAAAGGAAGTAAAAGGGAAAGAAAGAGAGAGAGAGAGAGAGAAGGGAAACAGAAGAAAAGAGAAGGAGGGGGAGACAGAGACAGAGACAGAGAAGCGAACTCATTTTCTCCTGTTTAATATCCGACATTGTCACTGATCAAACAAAAAAATCAACCTTTTTAGTATTGTCATGAAGCGCGGTTTGAATAATACAATCCCATAGCTAATGTCACAGGCTTTTCTTCAGGGAAGTCACTCAAAAAACGATGATTGGTTGGTTGATTGATTTATTGAAAAGGTCTTTATTCACATTTGAATGGCGATCCAAGATCAAATTGCACTGATATACATGTACAAAAGTTACAAAATAAATATAAAATTGAAGAAGAAATCATTTGCGAACATGAAAATAAGAATGAATGATTTGTTCTTTGTGGCACACATATAAATATTACATTAAATAATATTTATTGTGTATTTTTATGGAATTGGAATTTGTTCACTCTTATTTTCATGTTTGAAATATATATATCCATATAATCAATTTAGTAACCTTTGTTCAGTATCTATGCAATTCGACCTTTGGTCGCCATTCAAATTTCAATAAAGGCCCTTTTCAATCAATCAATCAACCAAACAACCAATAATAGCTTTTTCAGTCACCATGCATAGTTACAACATGTACTAAGTGCCAAGTCATGGCTTCGAGGGAACCTACAAACCATAGATGAATGTTCGGTGAGAAGTAGTTGGTGAAACATTGGTGTAAGGGCGCTTGCTTTTTAGACGTAAAACCTTATTTAAAGCAAAATAATTATCATTCTTTACTATACAGGAATTAATTGGTCCAGTTTTATACTCATCATGCCACGTCTTTCGGATGGTGACGTTAAAGGTCGGTCCCACACGTAAATAATCATATTTGATTGATACACGTCTGTAAAAACCCAATTCAACAGCAACAACAACAATATGAAGTGGTCCGGTTTCATACTCATCATGCTATGGTTCATGGGCAGAAATATCCCTTCATGATTTTTGCCGGGGGAGGGGATCAACATTTAGAACTCTTTTCTTCTCATTCTTTATCTTAAACCCGGCAGGGATAATTCTGGAGTGAAAATATTAATCAAAATGAATAGCAATGAATTTTTTCCTTGCTCCTCACCCTTTATGATATGTGATTTAAAAAAAGTTAAATATTATGAAGAGTTTATTTCCGCTAGATCCCCTTTTCACCGAAATCTAGTTGAAGAGTGCCATGGAAATATACCTACAATGTTTAAACATAACAGAAGCATCCTTTGCCAGTTCAAGCCTACAAAATCTTGACATGGGTTTGGTCTTCTTGATTTCCTTGTGCAATCCACGCCAGCTACCGGCGATAGATATATGTATATATATATATTTCTTTTTTGCCTGGGGGGGGGGGGGGTATGTTTTTCTTAGAGCATACCAGGTAGATGTGAAGTATGATGGGACGTCACTTGATGATACATGCAATAGCAAATTCCTCTGGATTATTGCAATTTTCTTTTTATAATAAAAAAAAAAAACTGATTCGTGTATCAGAGCTTTAAAGAAAAATGAAAAAAAAAGAGCAAAAAACAAATGAAAAAAATAACAAAGAAAAACAACAGCCAAAGTGACCCTGTAATGATACTTTATAGAGATTCGTTTTGTATTATTGTCCTTAGATTTAGTGTTTAAGGCTTTAAGCTGTTTTTTTTTAAGGCAGTGTCCATTAATTTTGAGGTTCAACAGTATTTTTTTAGCAGTATACCTAAAAAAGAGATTCAGCTTTTATAATATTTTTTTTGAGAGGTTCAATTGTACTCTCCTTTTTTATGACGTTGAATGTGAAAGTTCAACTGTATTTCAGTTGACCATCCAACTTTTATTTTGTGTGCTGCAGTTATGTAATATCTAAAATGATTTAAATGTTTCTTCATTGCATTGTATATTACAGTACTACATGTATAAGATGGTTTTTAAATACACTTGATTTACATGTGCATCTCCTAGCAGTTTATTGACATATTAGAGTTCAAAAGGAGAAAGAAAAAATGTGCTACATGTGTTTGTGAAATGTTTCTTCATGAATGAGTACTTGATTGTATTGTAGCACTTATGATAATGGTTTATGTTTTGTGAATTGTTTTATTGTTAAGAAGTGATTCAGAGAGCTGGATGGTGGGTAAAAAAGGTTGCTTTGGAACCCCATCAAGTGTTCCACAAAATAAGGAAAACTAGTGCAAGCATGTATAGGCCGGACAAAATGTTGATGTGCACAGTTTCAATTTTTCAAAAGAGTCTGATCAGTTAGTCAAGGACAGACCTTTCACAGATTGTGAAAGTTGTAAGACCTGTACAAAATAAGTTTTATTGGAGAAAGCGATGTTCTGCGTTAGTATATTAAACCAAAAACGTGGAAAAGCATTTTTAATCATAGAAAATTTGACGAGCAAAGAAGTTGTCATTAACTTCTGGTTAATTTGTAAGTCATCTTTCCACATTCCATTTTCAATTATGTCTTTTACCCTATCTGTACCGTTATTTTTGATCTGAATCTGAATCTTACCTTTTGCTGATTACTATTTTTCATCCTCCAGTCATGTCAGTACTGGCCATTTTCAAAATGTCTATGAACATGGCGGACAAAGAAAGCGGACAAAATAAACAACCTCTCATTCTACCCTTCACAATGGTTTTGGTTGTCAAAAGAACATCCCTTCACAGCTATTATGTTTAATCATGTAGTTCCAGGTAAATATGCATGTGACACCTGTTCCACATATTTTGGATAATAGCTGTGAAGGGATGTTCTTTTGACAACCAGAACCATTGTGAAGGGTAGAATGAGGGGTTGTTTATTTTGTCCGCTTTCTTTGTCCGACGTGTTCATAGTGAGAGGAACACAGCAATTTGGATTAGAAGTACTCCCCATCTGTATTGTTAATGAATTCATGTTACAATCGTTTGAGTTATAAATCTTAAAATTAGACCACAAAACCAGTTGTGAATGTGTACTTATTCAGATGTCTTGGAATAAAGGAATTTGAAAGCGAAGCGTCTTCCCCCCCCCCCCCCTATGAAAACATCAGAAAAGTACAAACCCCAACGACGAAGACCACAAAACCATGCAGAAACATGAACAAAATGCAAACAAAGGAAAACAACCAGACCAAAAATAAGCGAACAAACAACCCACAAAGCGAACGTCACAGTAAAATTGTTTGCTTTCTTTTGTGACGTCACAATCAACTTGTTGAACCGCTGAGTGAGAGGTAGGGACAGGGGCACAGAACTAGAAAGACGTTTGTTTTAGTTCGTTGGACAGGGGGTGTGCGCGTGTGTGTGTATCTGTATACGAAATTGATCCTCGATTTCTCGTGAACGGCAAATCATCCCCCCCCCCAGGTGTAAGTAGTGGCGGCACCAGGATTGTTAAAGTTGGGGTGGGGGGGGGGGGGCAAATGGAGGGTAAAAGAAACTGTTGGGGGGCAAGGGCAGTCATTTTTTTTTTTTTTTTGCGTGTATGGAAAAAATCGAGCGTGAAGCGCGAGTTTTAGTGGCGTAAATCCACTTTGAGGAGGGGGGATAATTGATTTTTTTTACATTAATTTTGCGAGCGAGCGAAGCGAGCAAACAAAAAATAACCGTTTTTTTTTTTTTTTTGTTTTTAATCGCATTTCCAAATAAATATTCTGAAATATGACGAACGAGCGAAGCGAGCAAGTAAAAAATGGCTACTTTTCCTGTTTTAAATCGCATTTTAGAAAAGAAATTTAAGAATATGATGAGCGAGCGAAGCGAGCGAGCCAAAAATAACCACTTTTTTTTGTTTTCAGTCGAAGTTTTGAAGAGCGGAAAATGGTATTTTAGAGTACTTCACAGCTTGAATATGATGCTTATGACAACATCTACTTATTTACTTATTACTGTATAATTTTTCTTTTCAGTCCTCAAAATTTCGGGGGGGGGGGCAACTGGGGGGGGGAGGGCAAATGCCCCCCATGCCCTCCCCCCCCCTTATTACCGCCACTGGGTGTAAGAACCTGTCTACGCCACTGTTTCCAGGATTTTGGATATACTCGGAAGTAGGGAAATGGGACGATAATTGCTAATTTCGTGAGGATTGTCTTTTTTAAATATTGGTTTGACTTTTGCTATCTTAAATAAATCGGGGAAAACACCTTGTGATAATGAGTTATTAGATATAAGAGTCAAAGGGTTAGCAAGAGGATGGATTTTTTTGTTTTAGCAGAGACATACTGATTCCATTTCAACCATAAGATTTAGAGCTGTGACGAGAACGGGCAATATTAATTATTTCGGTGGGGTCTGTTAGATTTAAAAAAGGAGACTCTTGATTTGGTTCGGAAAGATAGTCTGTGAAATGCGCGTAGGGACTATTAATTTTGTTGGCTAATTCGGGCCCGATATTCGTAAAACACGAATTAAATCAGTTTGCGTAAAGGGTAGGATCAAATACTATAGAACCATTACGAGTGATATTCTCCGTGGATGGGGGATATTTTCTTGTGTCCATCACTTCTTTGATAATTGTATTAGTATTTCCACTGGCGTCTTTTATTTTATTAGCATAATGCAATTTTCTGGATATGCGGATCAATTTTGTTAATTTATTGCGATATGTTTTATAAGTTTTTTTTAAGTTAGCGTCAGTTGGATTGCGTAAATGGGATTTATAAAGGCGATTGCTTGTCTGTATTGATTTAAGTAAACCTTTCGTTATCGAATTAAGCTTGTTTTTCACTTTACCTATAGGGATATTCTTTTCATAATAATATTTCAATTTGTTATTAAGGTGATTATATGTAATATTTGGATCTTCTTCATTGTAGACATCTGTCCATTCCTCTAGAAAATAAATCTTAGTTCAGTAGTTCTATATTCTTTTAGATTCTTTACGATATAAATATTGTTTAGATGATTTAGGGTAAGATAGTTTGCAACACAAGTTAAAAATAGAGGTAGGAGGTCGGAAACTTCAGGACAGAATTCCTCCGATAGCTTTGTTGTTATGAATATGAATTCTGGTAGGTTTATTAATGATAGAAAGGAAGCCGAATGAGTACATCAACTTCATGAAATTGGTTGAATTACTATTATCAGATGAGGGCAGAAATTGATATTAAAATCACCAAGCATATAAATGTGTTTGTTTTCATCACCTATTTTAATGAATAAAAAATTCCAGTTCATCATGGAAAAGATCAAAATTGGAGTCAGGGGGTCATTTTTGAAACTAGAATTATCAATTTCTATGAACAAAGACTCTGCATGTGATAATTCAACATCGGAACGGATCTTAAATTTTATATTTTGAGCAATATAAAAGGCAACACCACCACCTCTTCTTCCTTTATGGTCTGCCCTAATCAACTTATAATTAGGCAAATTAAACATATCTGGGGAATTTTCATGTAACCATGTTTCGTTTAACCGATGACGGAAAATGGAAAGTTATCTAAAGAGTGTAAGAAGTTTTCAAAATATTCAAAATTCCTATTCTGCAGACTTCTTATGTTTGCATGCAAAATGAAAAGATTGTCTGGACTACTATTAAACGCGTTATTAAATTCTTGGGGTGTATAGTATTTGCTGTCGTGTGAATTTTCAATAAAAATATCTGGAGTAAAAGCGTGTGACTCCATCAGGAACGGTATGAAAATGTAAAGTACCGGAAATTTGGAGAGAGATCAACTGCCAGTGTGCATGTGGTGTAGGTGCATATGCAAGTGCGTGGAGGTGTGTTCATATGTGCATGTGGTGCTAGTGTGTAGGCAATTTGAATATAGAATACAATTACAAAACTATAAGACCCAACTAGGTTAATAACAATAGCTGGGCGCAGCAGAGCAAAGCCCGACCAACCAAGTAATACTAGAATAGATAAAACAATTTCAACATACAAATTAGAGGTCACATACAGATTAAAGCGTTTGGAAGGATACAGTTTACAAGTAAAACCTGTACATACAGACCTTGTACGGAACTAGCTGAAACATTTTGAATTCGAACAACTTGATATTTTTGATGTTTTTTTTTTTTTTAAGCTTGTGAATGTAAATTGAATACAATTAAGGTAAAGACAAAATGATGTAATGACCACTAGTATGAGGTTGGTCTTGGTCAATAAGAAAAGCATTTTAGTAACAATTACAATTAAAACAAAATAATAATAAAAAAGAGGCTGTTTTCATACCAGTAAAGAATGCATACTTCATGAACAGCGTCTAATACAAGTTGACGTAGTCCATAAAATGGCTATATATATATATATATATATATATATATATATGGGTATAGATATATATATATATATATATATATATATATATATGTATATAGATGTATATATATATATATATATATATATATATATATATATTTGTATATATATATATATATATATATATATATATATATATATGTGTACATATATATATATATATATATAGATACAAAATGAATAGATTGTATTAGACCACTATGCAAGCATATACATATAGATATGGAATTCGAAATGATACATTTAATTGTTTGGTATGGCAGTTACGTAATTTTCAAATGCAAAAAATATATAAAAGAGAAAGGATTTCTTTAGCATATCCGTTAATAGAAGGTCTAATGCTTGAGACATCGAAAAAAAAAGCGTCGAGCTAGGATGGTATATGCAAGCAAATCACATCTTTCAACAATAATTGAGAATTTGGAATGAATAAACAATTAGAGTGTTATTTCACAAACACAAATACCTACATGTATATATATATTTTCTTTAAGCTAATAAAGAACAAACAACTTTTAAATTTTTTTTTAGGAGGTATTGTGGGGTTTGATCTTTTCAAAGACCAGGCGGTTGTGTGTCTACGTCTCAACAGAGGGTGCACCTATGCGTGGTTCATAAAAACAGAGAACTATACAGTACAATAAAGTTTCTTCTAATGCATTCCAATGTTATACGTGTTTTGTTGACTAGTAAACATAGGTATAAACGACATTCCGGCTGCTTACAGAACGTAGTGTCTTTGCCACGCCCATGTAAGTTATCAGTCCCTTGCCATGGGGAGGTCTGTAATATTATTTATTCGTGCCTGCGTAGAAGTGTTAGCATTACATACTTACTGAAGCATCATTACTCGACCACTTGGTATGCCAATGTTAGAATTAACAATCCAGGTCAATCTTTTAAGTATAAGTGATGAAGAATTATAATTTTATTTACATGTGTTGCTTTGTTTAAACAAAATGGGCAGACTTAAATTGCACAAAGAGGCGGGCTAGAAAATACGATTTGTTGCTGATTTCATGATTTACAAAAGACGGTACTATAAATGAATGTAGCCGAACAAATTGAATTGGGAGAGGTTGGATTAAACCTTTCAATAATTATTCATAGACAGACTAGGGCAGACTGCTCATGCACACTGTATAATGTTCTCACGCTCGCCTCTCGACCAATTCATAGAGCAACGTGACAGGTGGAGATTGGTCAGCCGAGGCATGCATAACCACACCCTATTTGGTAAAGCATGCGGGCACGCGAGTTTAACAAATGGCTGATTTGGAAAATAAAGAAGTTTGCTCTATGAGCATATTTGAAAAGGTGAACAATGTAATCGCAATTCCCATTTGACGCTCTGGTTAAGTGAATAATATGGTAATCATTTGGCGCACAAAAGGGTGGACGTGGGAATACAAATTCACGTGTGTTACTATGTGTTGATGAGCAGCTATGGCTACTCATTTAGGTGAGAATTAACAGTTCCAAAAAAGTACACATACAAACTAAGTTTCTTCGATCAAGATAAAGAGAAAGAGATGGGCGAGATATAAGCATTTAAGTTTGAAATTCAGACACTTATTGTGCTATACGTAGCATTGTCAACAAGAATGCTAAGGTGTACAAGCAATTTGCATGCTGTTCGTTACACATCTCTTAATTAAAAAAGGCAGCACTTGTAATACTATACATGCTATGGGTGAATGTTACTCAGTGAACTGAAAGAGAGGCGGGAATAAACTACCCTTTTATTGTGGGTAGAATGTAAAATACGAGATTCAATGGACCTTTCGGGTATTGTGATAGCGTTTACACATAAAAAGTGTTAAATCTGAGAATTTGAAAATATCAAAATGATAATAATGAAATAATACTAGAGAATCTGATCAGGTCTATTGGTAAAATTTCGTAGTAAGAGTGTGATCCATGGAAATGACCAATCTGTAAACAAAAGTCAAAGTCCATTACAAATTTGCTACAATAATACTACAAAGTTATAAACAATATCATTAACTTTTAAAACATACCGAAAGACGTCTCATAACTAGACACAAGCTTGGTATACACTTTAGCGCATGTTTAAGCATAATCAAAGTACAAGGGTATCGCTTCAAAATTAAAGCAATGTTTGTAGTATTGATATAATGAGTATTATTTTGACAATTAGGAGGCATTCATTACCAAGAAGTGCGCTATTTTTCGTTAAATCAAAACGTAATGGTGTTTCATTTTTTTGTAATCAAACACATTTCTCATATATAAGTATGTATGTATATATATATATATACCCATATATATATATATATATATATATATATATATATATATATATGTGTGTGTGTGTGTATATATATATATATATATATATATATTTGATGCTCGCAATGTAATTTACTAAAGGGTTACTACTTCTACCATCAAAATACTTTTCCTCGCTCGCTGCGCTCGTTCATTAATGGAAAAAAATATGTTTTGAAAGCAAACGAAATGATGGAGTAAGGTGACCAAATAAATAGGTCAGATGCTTCATATGCTCACAATGTAATTTACTGAATGAGTTATTACTTCTACCATAAAAAAAGAGTGTGTATTTCCTAGTTCGCTTTGCTCGCTCATAATATTTAGAAACTGGGTGTTTTCCGACAGTGAGTATAAACCAGGGACGTGCTAAAACAGTCATGGGCACTGAGGAGACCAGATATATAATCATGATAATTGAAATATCATATAGACGTATATAGTGATCGACAGTGTGTTTTCATAACAAACTAACACGTAATGCATTCCAATTAAAGTTGTCATTTTGGCTCGCTCAATCGCAAAATTCAAATGGACCAGGGTGCTATCTAGCAAAATGCAAAGTTTTTTTTTTTTTTTTTTTTTTTTGTGGCGGGCATGTTTTCATGGTGAATTAACCAGGTAAGCATGGTAGCATATAGTAAACTTTAATTTTTAAAAATCATTAATCGATTGATACTGAAAGTCTGAAATCGTTGTACTGCCTAGATTTATATGGAACTCTAAGAATTAAAAAAAAAATGCACCCCAAATGAAACGATAGCAGCACCCTTCTGTGGTGAAATCTTGCACTCTCTTGACAAATGTGCAAAGATGAACCATTTTGTACCTGATTATCTTCATCGCTATTTGGCGTCAGAGCTATTTATGCTTTGTACTGACTTTAGGATCAGTATGATCAGGGTCTATATGCTAATGCGCAAATGCAGGATTAATGGGAATTCTCTCGTGGCCAAATCTTCAACCCTAACGAATCTGATGACTTATGAGACTTTCTTTCTGGACGAATTTCACTACCCTGATAGCAGACGGACGTCTTTAAGACGTCATGAATTGGTCATAAACTGGTCTACACATCATATGTCGTATACACGACTAAATTTATGACAACCTTATGACTTCTTTATACAGGGTGGCCCAGAAAGAACGGAACTCCTGAAATCTTGAATTGCAGCGAGATAAATGACGACCAGTGAAAATTGTTGACTTGTTCAAAAGAAAATTCCATTTTTCCAATAATATGACCCCTAGATCACCCATTTTGTCTTACGGGTTTGGAAGTTAAGGCTTGTTTCGTGAGGCAATGTCATTTTAAAAAATTGCTACTTTTCCGGCCAAATTCAAGTTCGATGAAGAGAAAACCTTACACCCACTGCGTTTCGTAGAATAGGTTCCATGCCTATTCATGAACGCGTGCCGATTTTCCTTTCACTAAAGAAGGGCCATTGTTTGAAAAAAGGGGGGTATTCAGTGTTTCCAATTGAGGAGGGGAGGATAGCAAGTTGCTAATCGCCCAATTGCCATTGTCTTGTTGATGAGTTGACTGTGAGGTTTGTTGAATGGCCAATGGGAAACTTGTAATTTGGATGTTAGTGATGGGGCTTTGAAGATCTTGAGTAGTGTGCCTTCATGGGTGTTTGTGTGCAGTGGTATCTCGGCCTGAAACATAGATTTCAGAGATAATGGATCTTGAGTTGTGAAATACACCGTTAAAGGCATTGGCTAACTTTGTGAGTAGCTGATTTAAAAAATTCTCTAACTAAGATGAAACATGTGTATAAGTACTTGTATTTGTACTAAAAAAACCCTGAAACCAACCATAATTTGGAATGAAAAAGTGCAAGTTAGACGCAAACGCCGATTTTATTATCCTTCGTCTCACAAGACATTCACCAAGAGGGCCACTTTGCTTGAATTTGAAAATGCCGTTATGTGCCTCCCGCCGCGTGATTCGCCAGTACGCGGTAAGGTGAGTCACACGCGCATGCCCGCCCCTTCTGTCTATTCTGTGCAACCGGCCCTCGTATATTTTTCAAACATTGGTTCACATTTTTTATATTTTGAAATAATTCCTGTGGATATTATACTTTGAAACTTTCAGGCTGGTAGTTTTACACTATAACCCTTATGTTTATTACATTTTCAAGTAAGAAAACAAGAATCGCTTTTTTTAAAAAATCATAACAATGTTAAACCAATGTCTTTAATGATAAAGAAAAACACTCCTCGTCTCATCAATCCCATCTCAGTAAAATCTAAAGAAATAATTCAGAAAAAATGCCGATGCCGAGAACATTAATTCTTTCACTCCATGATAGGAAAGAGGACATGAATATCAAATTATCTCCGTTCTGTGTTCAGAGGCGGCGGACTGAGACGATGAAAGCCCCCATCCAGGGGGCGAGTGGGCTTTACCACCCCCCCCCCCTTCCCCCCCCAAAAAAAAAAAAAAAAAGGAGGGAGAGAGAGCAGGAAAAGAAGGGTAAGGGAAGAGGAGAGAGAGGGAAAAGAAGAAAAAAAGAGGAAAAAAGAAAAGGAGAAGGAGGAAGCCGGGGACTGGGGGCTGAAAGTGTCTTGCTCCCCCCCCCCCCCCAAGAAAAAATAATATATAAGTTGTTGCAGCATCTTATCGGGACGTGCACAATTGTGTTTAAGGTGATACTGATTTCCTTTTGTCGAGAGAGCATAAAAATCTCTTTTGATAATATTCGGTACCATACACTGGGTTTGATTGACATCATGGACATGATTGATGCAAGGGGAGGGGCACATTAATTCCATTTTGTCGAACCAGTGTAGCAAAGGAGCGGAAAATACAATGGTAACTGGTAAATAAACTGTTTTTTTTTGTTTGCAGATCGGGCAGCCACATGTGTTTAATGAGCTGGAGAATCTGAAGACACGGAAAGCCCCTGGGCCAGATGGTATAATACCTATCATCTTGAAACAACTGGCACACGTAATAGCCCCTATCTTGACCAAAATCTATAGGAAATCCTATGACACGGGAAAGATCCCCACGGATTGGAGAAAAGCGAATGTATTTCTCATCTATAAGAAAGGGGACAGATCTAACTACAGGCCCATATCTCTCACATGCATAGCAAGTAAGAGAATGGAGCATGTGTTGGCGAGTAACATCACGTCCCATGCAAATGATCATAACATCCTGTATCATCTCCAGCGTGGCTTCAGAGAGAAGAGATCATGTGCGCTTCAACTGACAGGATCAGTTTCGGATCTCGTCAACAATATGCAGGATGGGAAACAAACAGACATCCTAATTAGGCATTTTATCAAAGCCCTCGACAAAGTAGGACATGACCGCCTTCTCCACAAGCTAGACCATTGTGGAGTAAGGGGGAAAACAAACCAGTGATCAAGATCTTTCTCCAGAACAGAACACAGGAGGTAGTGCTTGAGGGACATGCCTCAGAGGAAGCTGCCGTGGACTCTGGCGTACCACAAGAATCCGTCCTCGGACCGAGCATGTTCCTCTACGTCAAGGACCTCCCTGACACACTTTCTTTGCCTGTTCGCCTCTTTGCCGTTGACACTATCATTTACCTGACCATTAAATCCGAGGATGATACCAACCAGCTGCAGAGGGACCTCGATAAACTTGCCAAGGTTAACCACCAATTCAGACTAAACAACACAACCTTGAAATCTGTGACCTCCGCCAAATACCTTGGAATTATACTAACTTCAGACCTGACTTGGAACACTTACATCACGAACATCAGTTCTGTCAGAAAGCCAGTGAAACTCTGGGTTTCCTCCGCCCGAATCTTCGGATCCACTCTACAAAGCTGAAGGAGATGGCATACATGACACTTGTCAGGCCCATGGTAGAATATGGCGCATCATATATGTCTTGAATCGGTTCCACAAAACTTCAAATGTCACAGAAATGCTGAACCAACTTGACTGGGAGCCACTTACTACCCGCCGAGAAAATATCCGCCTAGCAATGATGTACAAGATACATAACAACATGGTAGTATTTGACAGCCAGCAGTACATTACGCCAGTACCCAGAGCAACCCGGCATATGCCTCAGCCTGGGTACCAAATTCCTCATTGGACTGACTACCACATGTACTCCTTCTTCCCAAGAACAGTGAGAGCCTGGAACAACTTGCCACTGGAAACGGTGATGTCTTCCTCACTGGCAGCCTTTCCTCATAATCTGATGAAAGGCAGGAACTAAGCATGGTGTGGTATTTTATTTGCACCAAATTACCTGTACAAATTCAGCAACCTACACTTACCCTGATGCACATCACACTCACAAGTTAAACCTGCAAGAATCTTCAGGATTGAAGGAGGCAGGAGAACCCAGAAAAAGAAAAGGGCTACGTTACTTCCGTTTTGGCGAGCTCGCAAAAATGATAATAAAGAAAAAAAAAATCTTTCTAACGATCATTGGTACATAAACTGGGTTTTATTCTTACAATTCGGGTTGGCCACAATCGTATTCAAGGAGATTTCCTGTGGGGGACGAACAGCTGGCACACAAGACCCTTTCGCGCCCCTCTCCCCATTTCCTTGCTTCCACCTTATCATAGTTTATTCTTCTTTCCGTTTCCCTTTCATTCCTCCTTTTTTGAAGGGGGAAGACACTTTCACCCCCAGGTCCCCGACCTCCTTTTCCTTTTCTTTTTTATTCCTTTCTTTTCTTCTTGTCCATTTATCTCCTCTTTCCATTCCCTTTTTTTGCTTCTCTCTCTCCATCTGTTTTTTTTTTTGGGGGGGCGGGGGGGGGGGGGGGGGGCAAGGCCCGCTCGCCCCTGCATCCGCGCCTGGCTTTCATCGTCCTAATCCGCCCCCTCTGAACACAGAATGAAGAAAAATTGATATTCATGTCCTCTTTCCTATTATGCAGTGAAAGAATTAATCTTCTCGGCATTGGCATAGTTTTTTTTCTTATTTTTTTAAAAAAAGATTTTACTGATGAGATAGGATTGATGAGACGAGGAGTGTTTTTTCTTTTTCATCAACGGTGTGTTCTACAACTCAAAATCCATATCGATCTCTGAAATCTATGTTTCAGGCAGAGATACCATTGCGCACAAACACCCTTATTACAAGCACACTACTCAAGATCGTCAATACACTATTACTAACATCCATTTACAAGTTTCCCTTAGGCCATTCAACAACCCTCACTGTCAACTCATCAACATGACAATGGCGATCAGGCGATTAGCAACCTGCTATCCTCCTATCCACAATGGAAATACTGAATGCTTTTCTTTCTTTCAAACAATGGCCCTTCTCGAGTGAAAGGGAGATTGGCACGCGTTTATGAATAGGCGTGGAGATTATATTCTCATCAATATGAACGAAGGGAAAGTTACTGGTGCAATATGCCTCGATTTGAAAAAAGCATTGGACATGGTGAACCACAGCATAATGTTAGGAATATTACAAGACGCAGGAGTACACGATCTAGAGCATGATTGGTTTACCTCATATTTTTATCAAAGAAAGCAGGTTACCAAAGTTAACGGTGAAAAATTCAAGATTAATGACCATTGAGTATGGGGTGCCACAAGGCTCAATACTTGGACCCCTGATGTTTATCATGTATGTTAATACCCTACCGTTATCAATCAACCAGCCCATCCGAAAAATAAACATGTACGCCGATGACCCGCAATCTTTTTATTTGAAGGTACATCTAAGAATGATCTGTTAAGAAATATGCAATGTTGTATTAATGACATCGACCAATGGCTACAAGATTTTAAGTTAACAATCAATGTAAAGGAAACCAAATTTATGGTATTTGGTACTAGTCAACGTCTTAGTGCCTACACAGATATGCAAATAACTGAAATAACTGAAAGGGTCAAAGAACTTAAATACCTAGGTGTCTTCCTTGATGAAAATTTATCTTACATGTACCATGTCGACTTCATGGCAAAGAAAATATCAAAAAGAATTGGTTTTCTTCGAAGGTCTGCAAAGCCACGTATTCCAAATGAAATGTTTAAGTTACTAAGTACATCTCTTGTAATGCCACTATTTGACTACTGCAATGTTGTCTGGTCGATCTGTTCTGAAGGTCTTCTAGACAGATTGGTCAAACTTCATAACAGACTAGCAAGGATTATTTTGGGAGCCCATCCAAGAACATATATACAAAATGGTCTAGCCCCCCCATTACCTATGCCAACGATTGACTAAACCCCAATGCTCTTTTGGAACTAGGTCAAAGACCACTGCGTCTCTACAAGAAAGGGGTGCTATCACTACCGAAAGTGGTAAACGAACGTTTCAGTACCTTGATTCAAAACAATGGAATTGCCTCAATCCTGAGCAGAGACTGGCGCCATCTCTTAAATCTTTCAAATCAACATTTGTTTGATATTGCTAAACAATTCAAAACATCAACAACCAATAAGAACAGTCTGATCTTGTTTGTTTTATTGAATGTTTGAATTTGTACTCATATTATTATTCTCAATCTGTCGATTATTGTCGTACATGTATCGTTTTCATTTATCATCCTTGCTCTATGCCATATTGTTTCATTATACAGTGATTTTTTTTTTTACCAGATTTTGCAAGGAAACGCACATCATCTATTTTCTTCAATTCTTGTATCGTTTTCCTGTGCCTTTCCTTGCCTATTGCCGCTCCTTCTCAGTCTATTCCCTTCTCTATTCCTACCCTCACTACTTTCCTTCTTGCTGGTTCGCCTTCAGTATAAACCAATTTGTTATAATCACTACTATGTTACTTAACTTCCTCTAATTGGATTGTTTTATATTATTGTGTTATCTTTATTTATATCATATTTGTTATTTTATGATCATGCTTTGTTATATGTCAGTCATGTATTGTTTTTATCCTGCAGGGCCCTCACTGACAGCAGTTTTTTTAACTGAAGAGGCTACTCTGCTTAAATAAAACTGTAAATAAATAAAATAAAATATTTGTAAATGTTTTCTTCGAGTACTACACTACAGTCCATATATATAGTAATGTCGATACAAAGCATCAGTAGTTAGGTATAGGATGTAGGATGTTAGGATATAGGGCTAGAATAGGACGATTTATAGGCTAGAACATTAACAAAGAGCAAACGTCATAATGGTGTATACATTCTAAAATATTTTATAAGCCAGCATTGACGTCTTTATGACGTACTTTTTACCAGTCTGCGAGCTTCCTTGGGTCGTAAAGACGTCATAAAGTCGTTTTTTTCCGACTAATATTATATAAAATTTACGTAAAAATATGACGTCTTATTTTACGTCGTGTGCTGGTGCAAAGTATCGTTTTAAAGAAATATGTATAATACAAAAATAAGACGTATGACACGACTTTAGAAAGACGTAAATATGATGTTATTCTTAACAATCTCTGCTATCAGGGTATTATCATAAATTGAAAGCCTTAATAGACCATAATGACAAGATTAAATATCACAATTTACATTTTTGCATTCATTTTGATAACATATTAGGGGAAATATGTGTAAATCAGGGTGAAAAAGATGCTTCAAAACAATTTTCTTTTTGAAATATGAACCTTCTGAACCTTCTGATGCATAGTCGGCAGGGCAGTTTCCACTACATATCGCCAACTTAGTGTGTCGTGTGTAATACTGCTGACTTGCTATTAGCGCATTCTTAAAGCTATCTACAGTAGCTGCCATCACTACATCTTCCTGCAACCCATTCCAATTCCGTGAAGTGTTTACAAAGAATGAGTATTTAAAGATGTCTGTATTTGCAAATGGGATAGTGATTTGGGTTTGATTACATCTCCTTGTTCTGCCTTCTGAAGAGTAATTTGATGAAGTCCTCTGTGTTTATGCCCACTATTCCCTTCTGTATTTCGTACAGCATAACTAGCCTATTTTTCCTTCTTCTTGCCTCCAGTTGTTCCCACTCTAAGTCAGACAGCATTTGAGTGACGCTACTCCCCCTACGACAATCTCTGTATTCCCTCTAGTTTATTGATCTGTCCAGATTTAAAAGGGGCGCAGGCACATGTTGCATACTCGAGTTGTAATCTAACAAGTGCGATGTATGCTGTAGATTTCACTTCCCTAGAGCAGGACCTCAGGTTTCTCCTCAAGAATCCAAGTGTCCGACATGCTTTATTTGCAGAGTTGTTGATATGTTCTGCACATGACAGCTTACTATCCAAGGTATCGCCGAGGTATGGTTGTGAGCTTTTCTTTTCCAGCGTCTGCCCACAAAAGATATAGTCCCTAACAGGGGTGCCCTCTTGTTTGAGATTACCATTACAGAGCATTCGACGGATTAAAACTCATTTGCCATTTATTCTGCCATGATTTCAAACACTTAAGGTCTTCTTGAAGGGTGTTCATATTTTCCTCATTGGTGACTGTTGTATACACGAGGCAGTCGTCTGCGAGCCTGTTCCTGTGATGCATGCTGATATCTTAGAGCTAGAGGTTGTCCCTCCCATTTCTGCCACCTCTTCATTCAATTTCATCAATTTTCAATTAAATTTCGTCCCCAGAAAGAATTAAAAGTAAAAATCATTTTACATCCTAACATCACTCAAGATTATTCTGTGTGAATATAACTTGGATTTAATGAAACTTGGGAGTTATGTAATCATGGTTGGTAAGTGAGAAAATGGATTTTTCTCTATCAGTGAGAGCACTTTGGGGTAGTAAAGCCTTTAGTTGAAGGGCACTTTAGTGTTGTTTTCCCGAAAGTGTTAGACCCCCTTCTTAAAGGAAATATTGGTTAGTTTTTATATTTTTGGAATGCATAGCTGTGGCTTTTCCTTCTGATAAAATTTGGTACACGGGCCTCATGTGGAAAATTTCCCCCCATTTTTAGGGTCCGCCTGATAACCCCTCCTGATGGAAAATTTTGTCATTTTTTGTGTTTTGTAATAGGCATACCACTTCCTCCTGACAAAGTTTCGTGCATATGTTAGATGGGGCTGGATATCAACCCGACTTTGGTGCCCTTTCTTGGAGGCCCTAGGGGCTACCCCCGACGGATATGTTAGGTCTGACATGCATTTTGTGAATGGGATGGATGGTCTTACTTTAGGGGGTAAAATTTCATTATGTAAAATGGGGTGACTATTTCGGGACAGGCTCCTGGGCTAAGTAGTCCTGCAGTCACAACGACAGGAGAGCTTCTGGTATCCGTTTTGAAAGAAGTACCTAGAGACTGCATGGGCGAAAGTAAAACACAAGTTTATATTTTCATAGAAAATATCGTTTCAAACATATAAATACAGCTAAGATTATAAACTGTATCAGTAAATCTGGTCAACTGGACTTGTGTTTTCGAGTTGCGACGTTTCACGTCCTCTCCGGGACGCTTCATCAGGCCGACTGGTCTTTGGCGGCAATTGGTTGTTGACCCGCGACAGGGCCGGGGAATTTCAGAAAGCGCCGAGGAATCTTCCGAAATGCCGAATTGTAGACTCCGGCTAGATTGTGTCGCAGGCCCCCCTCCTCGGTTAAGAGATGGCTCCTCCCTTTTTACGTAGATAGACTCTTTGACTCCCCTCTCGAGAAAGGACATGAAACGTCGCAACTCGATTACACAAGTAAGTCAAGTTTACTAGATTTACTGATATAGTTCATGATCTATTTTACCTGGATGATTGAGAATATTCACAAACACAATTAAGATTATTTAATTATTCAGTTATTGAAAATAATCACCATCATTATTTATGCTATTAATGTCTACCGGCATCAACAATTCTGTCAGATTTTCTTTCTAGACTTTTTTAAACAGTATCCCTCATTACTCTCCTAATTAGTATTAATATTGCATATAGTATTATCATTGTCATTTTTATTGTTTTAACACCATTATCATCATCATTATTATCATTAATGTTATTATGTTATCAGGATTAGTAGCAGTAGTAAAAGTGTATCTCGCAAAATTACTACTGCTACTATATGAACTAAAACTAAGACGACTACGACTACTACTACTACTACTACTACTACTACAAGTACTACTACTACTACAAGTACTACTACTACTACTACTACTAGGCCTACTTTTGTCATTGTATTATCTTTTGCAGGGTACAGATGTCGTTATTTAATCTCATTTTCCCTCCTTCCTCAATGTGCTGCTTTCTCTCCTTCCCTTCTACCCCCACTATTTCGTACCCCTCATACTTACACTCCTCTTTGTACTTCCTCTGTTAACTTATTTCTCTCGTCTTTTCTATCCCATTCCCTGCTTCAACTCTCTACTCGTGCATCTTTATATAACATACTTCCATGTCTAATTTTTTCAGGTACCTTCTCGGTCTGTTAAGAGGATTTTCTTCCTGTGAACATTGGTTGCTTAGATTTTAAGTGATTATTGTTGTTGCTTATTTTGTAAATACTTTTGTCCACTGAAGGGCGCCAAATTATATCATCTAACTTAGAATTAGCATCCCCTGTCTCTCAGCAGACGAAAACAATGACATTCAAATGGAACAAAACATAATTTAAGATCACAAGAACAAAGTAGAGGAATAAAAGTTACTATAATATACTTGAAATTTCGCGTTTTAAACCCCTGTATCATAGTTCAAATATAAAGTGTTTTATTTTTTAAAAATAGTGATCATGACCATTCCATATAACGTTAAAATACATGTGTATTATTATTATTTTTTGTCAATTTCCTCTAAAAATATAAAGAAAAGTGGTGGTTCTGACATAGAGGGCACATATAATAATTCAAAATATGCACAAACTTAACAAACAACCTAACAATCTTGTTATTTTGCTCACGCAGCATTTCCCTATAAATCCTTAGTTATAGAGATTGTTTGATAATATCTTAGTTTTTTTCTTTTGAGATTAATGTTACATTTCAAGAAATAATCATAATAACTCACATAGTATAATATGAATATAATAATATCATAGAGATACCATGAGTCAGAATGTAATAGCCCCATCTAGTGGTGGGGTGTGTCTAGAAAAGATATCCTTGGAAATAAAAGGAAAGTTCCATGGCATTTGCTTCGGCAACAGTTGCTCCCTTGAAAAAGCTACACGTTATCTAAAAATATTAAACCTGACCCCAAACCTAAAATTTCCTCACATCATTCTGAACCAAACCCGTACCACGACTCTTCCCCTTACCATGCTTGGCCTTTGTCTTCGGGGAAATTAAAACAGGAGAAATTATCATAGGAGCAAATGCCGCGTCACCGAAAAGGTTCTACAAGACGGCCTGCAATATGGTCTTAGGTCTGTTGGCCAGGTGGTCAAGTGGTTGTTGTGTGGTGTTAATGGTGGTGGGGCTTGCACACGACCTATGACCTCATGTGGAATATTACTGATTTTCTAGCCGGGGGAGGTGGAACAGTTGCATCTAAATGATTCTGTAGTTTTAAATATATATATATTTATTCATTTTATTTATTATCATTATTATTATTATTATTATTATTATTATTATTATTATTATCATCATTATTATTTATTCATTTTTTTCAGAAGAGACGGGGCCAACGCTTCTTCCAAGAATATGAGTTTTACACTTTCTGGATTTTGCAAGTGAAAAACAGAATAAATGAGAGGGAGAGAAATAATCACATTCTCACATTCTCCCTCCCCTTCGGTTTTTTTTTTCGTTTTTGTTTGTTTTGTTGTGTGTGTGTGTGTGTGTGTATGTTTTCTATCAAGCCACAGAAAATATTAAATATCTGAGCCGCGATTTGAGCAATTTTCTGCCTAATATAACGCTTCCTGAATTTGACAAGTTTCAAAGTTTCTTCTTTTGATCTTCAATTTCCCCTCCACAACTTGCTAAGAACAGAAAAGCTTGGATTTAGCTTGACTCGTTAACCCTAAAAAGGCCGCGGGTGTAATCCCCCCCCCCCGCCCCCGACCTTTCTCGCGATATGTCCGCAACGCGCTTCTAAGATGTCGCCACGTGCACGACTCCACATTACTTTTTCTAGAAAAAAAAAAAAAAAAAAAAGGAATCTGCAGCAACTCGCGGACTCGCGCACCTTTTGAGGGTACGCAGTTCCGAAGTATCACATTTTTGTACTCCAATGTCTGATGGAAAATTTCTCCAAACTTGATTTTATATACAGAATCCAAAACAAACTGTGTTTTCAGCAAACATACATAAACTTATGATTTTTTTTTCTATTAATAATCAAAATAATTAGTTTTAGTCTGGTTATGATCCAAAAAATATTGCCGACGAATTTTGTCGAAAAAGCAGTAAATACCAAACGCCGAAAAGCAAAGAAATACATAAGAAGTTTAAAAAATGAAATACATAAGAAATTTAATTTGATTCACTATTTTTGCTTGTATCCTCGTTAACAACACTACAAAGAGTATTTTCAACAAATATAAGACTATTTTGAGCTTCATCTGGTGATTTATAGCAAAATGTGTGATTTACGCATGCCACGATTTTAAATCCAATGTACTTTGTCTTCGTTTCTTTTTATGTAGGCTCCTATTCTATTTTTATAATATGCATATTTATTGTTGTTAACTTGTATATTTATGGATTTTATGAGGGGAAAAAAAATAGTATAATTAATTACCCAATTAATTATTTCGTATAAATTTAACTACGGAAAATGGTAGATCGACGGCCGAGATCTCCGGGGGGGGGGGGGGAAATCTGCCCCCCCCCCATTCCACAAAAAGCCCAGCCTGGTCAGGGTTAAGCATAGTTTTACGTGATTAAAAAAACAACAACAAAAAACGCACTTACGCTTTTTTCCGTCTGGCCGTAGTTTTAACTTTTATAATAAAAAAATGAGATACATTTATGTAATTTTACATAAAGAGGTGATTGTATCAATTCAAAATATAGCGAAATTATTCAATAATGACATTACATTTATAGTTATTCATCAATATAATTATTGTATATAGATTGTAAATAATATTCTATAACCTGTATAACATGCCACACATGCTCGGAATAGGATTATTTTTTTTTATTAATTTCATTCATTCATTTCCTTGTTCGTCTACAGATCTAGAACTTCTACACTTGTACGATATTCATTTGTGAAATTGCGAGGGGGTGTATCGTGCCAACTTAAAGCTAACGTGATATGCAATGAACGTATATGAGAAAAAGGAAAGTGACAAATGTCCAGTGTACTAGAGTAATTGAAAATAGAAAATTGGCTATAAAGATTAAACCTCTTCAGGCTGTCTCAAAAACGTCAAAAGGAAACCGAAAGGGCATCGATCAAAGTTGACATCCACAAAGAATGATGAATCGGTGCTATGCAAATAGGCACTTTGGACGTTTTTTCCATCAAGGCTTGATTTGTAATTTATGTGATGTGGATCGAATTTCGCTTTCGATTTCTTTTATGAAGAAAGATAATCAGTACCGGGAATCAGTGACCGAGAGGACCTCTTCTTAAGATGTTTTCGCACAATTTCAGCACTACACAACTCCAAGTAGGAAATTGTGACCAAGGTAACCATTCTTCTGCTTTCATTTCTCTTCCTCTTCTTTTCTTCCCCCCCCCTCCCTCTCTTTCTCTCTTTTGGCATATCAGTAGACTAGGTTTTTTCATTGAAAAACCTACTGCATTTTTGAAGAGTATATTCTCTCCTGTGTTCAGTATAAAGCAGGAAATCTTAGGGCCTAATAACTTACGAGTATTATGCCCTGCTATCATCCAAATTTAGGCCTTTCTGCATTTAATATTCAACATTTTCTCATTTTTTTAATGATTGAATATACC